>JARKIC010001759.1:0-97098 GCA_029378375.1 Mycena olivaceomarginata | reverse complement strand
TTCTCGGGGCGTTGGGGCTGGGGGAAGAATTTAAGCAGTTCTCAGGGGCGTTGGCACTGGGGGATGAATTCAGGGCTATGTTTCATGAGCCAACGTTCCAGCGCTGCAACTTGAGGCTTGTCAGGGCGAGCAGAGGAAATGTTGTAGATCAGCTCTGGCCGCACGCCTGGTATTTGCGGCACGATCAAATTTTAAGGCAGGGCGGTGTCGTACAGTTGGATATGTGGACCCAGAGACTCAGTGGTGTATTTCCGGCTGGACGGGATCTATGGACTAGGTTGAGAACATGACTGATGAAGGGGACTAAACGGTAACCTGGGAGCAATGTCTGGGGAGTATATTCGGGCAGAGCAGCTGCCCCAAAGCCAGCGGTGTTTTACTGCAGAAGCAGGTAGGCGGCTATAGCCTTGGGGTTGAGCTGCAGGTGCACGGAGGTACGGGTTGTACTGAGAGAACTCGGAGGGTGAGAGAACTTGGAGGGATCTATAGACTAGGTTGAGAACATGGCTAGAGACAATAAGATAGATGTCAAGACAATAAGATTGTTATCAGGACAATAAGATCCTAATCAGATAAGAGGATCGGATAGGATCAGAGAGATCAGATGGGATCAGATAAGGAGATCAATGATTATGGATCACAGAGGATCAGATCAGGTCAAAGATGCGAGAATGTCACAGTCCATTCACACACTCCAACACAAGGATCAGGGTGCGGCTCCTCCGATAACAGCATAAAGAGGCCAAGGTTTATCCTTCTTACAGGCAACCAAAAAATCTGTGAACACTTGAGAAACGACCGCACCCTAAAAAAATATACTTACATGGAAAGAAACACCTTGTCCTCCTCCTCTTTCTGCCTTTAATGATCTCCCCGAGCAGAAGCAACCCCTTGCACTGATTGCGTCTGGACGCAGACAGCCTCGAGCATGCTCTCAGAGACGGTTTCAGCATTGGCTCGGCGACTGCAGCAGAAGATTAGCAGTGCAAAAAGAATAGAAAAACACATACTCGGCCAGCTCCTTGTGGCTGCAGGCAGTCTCACGCCGCAACCCTTTTCTCATAATCATCCTCCCTCAGCTTTTCAAGCTCCCTCCTACTCTTCATGTTCTCCTCACCCTTGCCCTTGCCCTTGCCCTTCTTGCTGCCGTCGCCCTTCTCTCCGTCACCCTTGCTCTTCTTGCCCTTGCCCTCTCTCCTCGTCTACCTGGGTTCCCTCCTTTTCCTCCTCCGTGTTGGCATCGACTTTGTATCTCTGCCGGTAAAGGGCAGGCAGTGCTTTGCCATGCGCCTCGTGTTGCCACATCATCCTTGGCAATTGCACATGCCAACGGGTCCCATGGGAACTTACAAGATGTGTGAGTTACACACAGAACAGCTTGACTTTGCGGCTCTTGTCCTTGATTTTCGCATTTGAAGAGTATGGGCTGTTTAGCACGGAGTGTAGCGAATGGTGAATGATAGGTGTTCTAGACAATTTTACATGTCTATTACAACAACTGTGTTCCTAATATCTTGGTTGCACCCTTTGGTTCCGGCCACCGATGGACCAAACAGAAAGGAATCTTTCCTTTAAGCTGAAGCACGTAGAACTCGCACCCTGTCCACAACAAGTTCAGGTGCAAAACAACCCAAATGAATGCAACCAGAGGGGTATATGATCTCACTGGATCCCTCTTTCATAGCAATGGTAAACCACAACCCTCCAAAGTCTAAGACAGGCCAAGCAGCCAGCTCTTCTGCTAAAACCTGCTTGATGTGCTCGTACACCCTGGGTGGCCATCTCAGAATAAAAAAGGAGCCAATAAGACTATATGACACATACAGTGTAAGTATTTCAATCCGCTGAGATGTGTAGTAAAGCAGCAGGCAAAGTGCTTGGGGCACCATATGTTTTTGGACCAGCCCCAGTAGCTGATCAATCAGAGGTATAAGTATTGCCTGCTGTTTTGGAGATTTTATGGGCTGGCATGTGTCGGTAGAGACAATGGGCTCGTTCATATAAAGAGACCATATTCCAAAATGGTATACCTGTGTTGAAGACCTCGTGGGCTCACTTGGCAGCAACACAGGTTTAGCTGCTTTAAAGTCGCTGAAGGCACAGCAGAAATGGGCCTGGATAGCGGGAGATAAAATGTTGGAGCACACAAAAGCAGAAATGGCATGAGTCTGATGCTGTGGAGGAAGTCCACTATATAGACAATGTGATTCCAGGCTGTTTGAGGTTATGCTTGGCCATTTGAGGCTGGTCCCCACCAGAGCCTGTTGCTCTTTGGTCAACAGAGGTGCAAGTACAATAAGCATGTTATTATTGGCATCACCAAGGCCAGGTCCTGAGTGATGTAGTCTCTGAAGTATGTTCTAGTTCCCTCATTCTGGACAAGAATAAGACTGATCATACACTCTCTCCGGCTTGACATACTCTGTTTTCCCCATAGATGCAAAGATGAAGCAGATCATGTTTTTATCACTGACGACTTTGGTGTGAGCTGAGGAAACCCAAGAAACATTGAGGGCTGCCAAGCCATCTCTAGCTTTGCAGGGGTTAGGGTTAGGAGGTAACAGGTTCATAACAATAAGACACTGGGAATTTGACTGCATTTTGGAGGGCATAGCATTATCATAGGATGTGCAGGTAGACTTGAGCATGGACAAACCAGAAAGAGAACACATGGGCTACACTGTGGGTTAACATGGTGCTGTACTCCAGTTCGGACTTGCTCAGACGTGGAGAAAGACCTCTGTCTGGACCACCTGAGACACAGGAACAGGGAGGTTCAGATGTAAAGGGTTCAGACGTAAAGGTGAACTGGTTTTCTTTCAAATTGTAGTGTAATTTATCTATTCTGCAACCTTTTTTTTTGTGTGAGCATCTTTAGATTGAGTCTTGGTATCTCCCTGGCACTTGCTCCCACACCATGGCCGGTTGTGGTGGCGTTGTGATTTTTTGACCTTCCAACTCCCAGATAGTCAATGACTCGTTGACCAGTAGTCAACACTGAAAGTCTTTAACAACGAACTGGACTTACTTGGTATCTGAGCTTGTAGTTTCATCTCATGCAATCTAACAGAGTTCTACTGTTGACTCCAGACCTCTGTGCTTGCCTGTTTAACACACCTGTGCCACCAAAGTTCTATTGTTCCTTGGCCCCTTAATTCAATGCTTAAGCCAAGGAATCTCCCCACCTCCATAGCATTACAATGAGCTTAAGCCATGGAATCTCCTGCCTCCACGGCTTTAAACAATGATCTGGGCAGCACTATGCCTTGCTAGCTCAGACGAGCAAGACCATTCAGCTTCGCCACAGGTTCCTGTTGAACACACCCCCGTGAACCCTTGTTTTGAGAGGACCCGTGAAAAAAACACGGGTGGTGGTTGATCAGTAGCACTAAACACACTTACGCTCACACGAACCAAACACACCATGTCACGTCCCCACCCACGGACAATCTCATGTCCTGCGCGCTCCCCAAAGCCTTGGTGTGCTCCTGAATCCTGAAGTGCCCGTCGATGCTCCTACAGATATTAGAGCCCTCTTAGATGCCCTGGGCCCCCTTGACTGTCCCCTCCTTGTTGCTCCCAACGTCCATAGACAGCTCCAAGATATTTTGGACATCCTGCACCACATCACCGCCCATGGCCTGAGTGTCCCCCACCCTCCACTGGCGACCATGGACCATGGCCCGTAGCTTGGCACCCAAGCCGTGTTGGAGTGTGTGAATGGACTGTGTGACATTCTTGCATCTTTGATCTGATCTGATCCTCTATGATCCGATCATTGATCCTGTTTGATCCCTTCACATAGTTGCATATTTTCCACCTCTGCCCCTTTACCATATTGGGATTTTGATCGCGGCATTTTTCGGCACAGTGACTTTTGCCGTGATGTGCCTAGCGAGCTGCCACCACGGCGTTTGGACAGCGGATTCGGACAAGTCCACGAAATGAAGAGAGAAAATTCTATTGGAGAAGAAACACTTTAATTACAATTCTAGGGATGTACAATGCTACTTGTATGATACTACTTATATTGAGGCGGCACATAGGCTACAATGGCGAAAAATTTATTAAAGCTAGATGAGTTAGGCTGAGAATTTGTCGGCACTGCAGGTGCCTTGCGTCGCATCTGGCAGGTAGGTTGCATGGTAGAGAAGGCTGGCGGAGGTGTGAAGTGGAGGTCCAGGCATGATGCTACGAGGGCAGTGGAAGGCGGCACTGCCATACGGGGAGGGGATTGGAGCTAAAGCAGATTGTCAGTTAGTCGGGCTGATTGACAGCGAATGAACAACACGCGTACCTGAGTCGGGGCGCGCTTCCCAGGAGTGTCTTGGCGTTTAAGAGTGCGGAGCGGATATCTGGGCGGGCATTAGCATCCGAGTGATTACAAAGGACAAAACGGGGAGGGTGGCAGGGGAGGAACTATACGGAGCGGGGAAAGAGAACGAAAAGGAAGGAAAGAAGCCAGGGCAAAGTGATATGAAAAAACACATGCCATAATTGAAGCCAGAAAATATAGGCCCACACAATCTCCAGGCCTTCAAAGCACGGTGCAAGTGCAGGGTGTAGCCAGTCGGCGAAGAAGGCATACAGGGCGATGTAGGGTAGATCTGAAAAGGGTCAGCGTGAGCACTGGATAGAAGAAGCACGTGGAAAGGGTGGAGACGAGGTGGAAGCAAGGTGATGAAAGCGCAGAAATGTACCTGGATGAAATTCCCAAGCACAGCGGCGGTTATCGAGGCACCGGCAATGGTCGCGAGTCAAGATTCTGGTGACTAGGCGCAAGCAGTGGCGTGGGGAGCGCAGTCTGCAGGTTGTAGGGTGGGCGGAAGACCAGGATGCAGAGTGAGCTGGAGTGCCGCCACCCCCGTGTTAATGGGCCGACTCGGGCAGCGGACGTGGCGAGCATTGATGCTCATCGTGGCGTGGTTTGTGAAGAGGGGCATGGCGGGCAGGCAGGCGGGAGGGTGTCGCGGAGGTTGGGGAAGAGACAGCCAAACAAACTTGGGGCTTCAGCTTGACCTTCGTTGCCGAGGTTCGACGTGCCGTCGGCAAAGGCAGGTGCTCGTCCCAATATGGTAAAGGGGCGGAGGCAGAAAGTATCGAGTGCCTTCACATCTGGTCCCTTGTTCCATATATGGATACTCCCTTGTTCCCAATATGGATGTTCCCTTGTTCCAGATATGGATGTCCCCTTGTTCTTGATATGGACATCTCTTTGTAGTTACTTATCTGGCCTTCCCCTTGTATCTTGTTCTAGCTATTCCTTTGTTTCCATTCTAGCTACTTCCTTTGTTCCTGTAGGTATATAAGTAGAGTAGCATTGCCCTGGATCTTCAGTTCTTACTGTTGACTCCAGACCTCTGTGCTTGCCTGTTTAACACTAGTCGCTCCTGTCGACACATCTGGCGTCGTACAATGACCTCCTGCAACCTCGTACATTCCATCTAGGTCGCATGTCTGGGCAGGATCAACCCGCATGCTATACTGATTTCAGCTTTACCACTGGCCTTGGCATAGCACTATGCAGCCTGAATATGAGATTCAGCCTTCCCGACAACATATGGGAGGCTGCACATTCTGCATGATTTCGTGCATGGATTATGCCTGTATCCGCACCGTCCATGCCCACCTGGACCACCTCCAGGGCGGTTACTGCACCAACCTTGACGTCTCCAGAGGCAGGCAATTTTTCGTTGCACTTAGGGTGAACAAAGTCGCTGCCCTACTTGCGCTTGTAGCATACACCTCTTACTGATCTCGGAATACTTTTTGACCATCACCTAATGTCGTTCCTGTAGTCCAAAATGTACCATAAATAGAGGTTATTAGCAACTGATGTAAAATTTTTCACCAATGAATTTTGGCTGGAGGTTTAATATGAAACAGCCCAAAATCCGAGAAATCTGGGCCCCGATCCATGACGCAAAGCATCAAAATTTGGGCAGAACCTCCGCATATTTAGCCGATATGTGCGTCATTGTTGTATTTTATGGCACTTTTCCACACCTGATAATACCACAAATCACCTCTAAGTAGAGGGTATCTTCCCCCAATGTTACCCTCTACTTATAGGCAAACTGCGTGTGCCACAGAAATGCCATGGCTGGGTTTGGCCAGGGAAAAAAATGGGATTTTGGCCACCTGTGCTACTGATTTTGAAGGGTTTTGGCAGGGGGTCAGTAAAGCGTGATTTTGTGACAAAATAGTGCCATAGCTGCCACCAAAACCTTTAGACCTGGATCAGTTCCAAAAATGTGACCCAATTAGTGCCATGTATGCCACAGGTCAATTTTAGCAGGGTCAGTAAATTTTGTGACCGGGGTTAAATAGCTACCTGTGCCACAGGTCAATTTTAGCAGGATCAGTAAATTTGTGACTGGGTTAAATAGCCACCCGCGCCACAGGTCGGTTTTAGCAGGATCAGTAAATTTTGTGACCGGGTTAAATAGCCACGTATGCCACAGGTCAATTTTAGCAGGATCAGTAAATTTGTGACCAGGTTGATTAGCCATGCGTGCTACAGGTTGATTTTAGCAGGGTTAGTAAATTTGTGACCGGGTTGATTAGCCATGCGTGCCATGGGTCAATTTTTGACAGAATCAGGGAATTGGGGACCAGGCTGAATAGCCATCGGTGCCGGTGACATAAAAAGGGATTTGGTAATTTTGAAAGGGACATAGTAAAGACTCTGCCTGTCTGCCATCTCTGCCAGCTATCTACCTATCCTCCCTGTTTGTCCAAGGCTAGCAATGCAACTCCCTCTATCACCTCCCCGAGTTCCTCTCCCCGGGCATCCTCACCCTCATCATCGTCACTGGAACCATTTCCATCAAGCCAACCGTTTTCAGAACCCTCATCCTCACTTGCAAGGTCCATGTCAACATCTATGGCACCTGACACGGATGCTGTCGAGGCAGGATGCGACTCCCGGGAGACAGTTAGTATCACATCAGTCTCGGGGGAAGGTGAGGCAGAGGTGGGGTCAGCCTGCTCCCCAGGTGTCAGGTCTGCAGTAAAGCGGCTTCCAAGTTTCTAGCGTATAGCATAGAAGCACTTCATATGAATCTCGTCATATTGTCCACGTTGCCGGCGGTATTTTCCAATGAAAAATATGAGGGTAGGGTCTTCTGGCAGAATCTCGGCCTCCTTTCCCAGCAAAAACTTCCTCTCATCCTTCATATAGGTCACAACACGTCGGATTTTGATATCAAGTCGCTGAATCTCCTCCTTTGCTCACTTGAGTTTGTGGTAGCTGTCCAGAAGCTGGCGAGCAGCTGGGTCTGCCTATGCCCTGATTGTGGCGTTGCCAGTGGGGTCCCGAAGAATGTCAAATTCTGCAAGAAATACGTAGTCAATGACTTCCTCCCACGACAAGTGTTGCCTTGGAGGGTCCAAGGCTGATGCAGCCGAATTGTAGCGCTGGAGGGCACTCCGGATTGCTTTGGATGGGCCTTGGCAATGTGTTTTCGCACTTTGTATCCTGGAAGGTCTATCAGCACTGCCTCTCAACAGATTGGACCACATACCTAGCCCTGATTGGTTTACCTTTGTCAGTTCTAGAAGTCTTTTCACCACCAATGCCTCTAGAGAGTCTACCACCATCCTATACCAGCGGTTGACTACCAGCTCAGCCGCGTCGGTCCACTCCTTATCCTCTGATGTCCATCGTACCTCGATAGACAGGCGACGTTCAGTGGCCTGAACTGCCTCGACCGCCTTGTTGTAATTCTCACATGCATGCCTCCTGGTGTTACCATTCGCTGTTGAACCCTCTCCAAAGGCTTCATCAAACTTCTCCCTGATGAACACAATGGCGGTTAGAGCTACTGAGTCTTATTGAATCCATTAAGACCCACTTTCAATCAGCCAGATTCACCAGCAGCTGGTAGTACTCCATCTGGTCCGTTTCCTCCTGCGGCTCCTTCAGCAGTGTGTTGAGATAGGCCTTCTCTTCCTGGATCCTACTCTTGAGCATGTCCTCTGTCACTCCAGCCTGTTCCATGGCATATTTCAGTGACTCCTCAGTGTCCAAGATTTCGATAGCCTGTTTGTAGTTGTTGACCAAGAACGTGCCTATAAAATGATGAGGGCTGAATATGAAGGACATCCATCACTCACTGAGATTGGCATATGTCTCGAAAGTGTCAAGATGGGCAAAATAGGTCCATATAGCCTGCCTTTGATGGAAAACACTTGCATATTGGACTGATCGGGACAGGCCATTCGAGTGGGAAAACAGCCGTTCTGCACCCTCTAGGTCCTCAAGTCCCAACCCCAGAACGTAGGTGGCCAGGTAGTCTAGCTAACACTTCCTGTTGTGGGCATGACCATGGAAGGCCCCTACCAACATCTTGAGGTTCAGCCAGGCAGCTTTTGGACCGAGTGGTGAGTGCCGGATAGTGGTACTGTGACCACAGCCAATGTCATATCCAATGCCAAGGTCCGCCCTAAAAGCATCCAAGAGGGCATTGACAATGGCGAGAGGGTATTTGGTCCTAAAGAAAGTCAGTTAGTTGCCACCGATGCCATCTATACCACAGGGACTTACAACTCCCCGCTTTGTACCATGTCTGCCACCAAAAGAACAAACCCATGCCGACAAAGTGCAACAAATATCCCAGTCTTGTCAACCCACATTTTTGCAGTGAGCTCCTCGGTGAGATTCTTCCATCTCTCCTCACAGCCTGAAGAATTCTCCGGCTCATCACTGATCTACAATATCGAAATCAGCCCTATGCCATGTGTACCACAAATCCTATTGCCATAAATGCCATGTACTGGGATTCCGACCTCCTCAGCAAGTTGTTCCTTTGTCCACCGATCCACCCTCTCACGGAACATCAGGTAGTCACCACCCACATCTGCAGCTCTGGGATCTGCACACTCAGAGTCTCCTCGATGAGCTACACCATCCTCATTGAACCCTTTATCTTTCCTGATGCGCTTGAGCGAGTCATTACCATCTATGAGAAGCAGCATGGCGAAGATAAGCTTGTCCTCCCCCTTCAGCTTGTAGGTGCAGGCTGGGCATCCATTTTTGAGGCGCCAGTCAGCTGCATCGCGGCCGAGTGCCGCCTTCACACGCTGAAACGCCGTAACAAGAGTGCGCGGCATCTAGTGCTATTTTGCGATTTCCTAGGACCAGTATTTATACAACGGGAAAGCGCTAGCACTTCTGAAGTGCTATTACTAGCACTCAGGACTCTGGCTAGGTGATATAAAGGAGAACTGGAGTGAGCCCAAGCTGCCGGTTGTAGCATCAGATACGACTAGTGTGACGCGCTAGCACAGTCTGAAGGCACAAACCACGGGGAAATAACCATAAGCCTACACAGTCAAGGTGCTAGCACCTAGGAAGCAAGACACAGAAGAGTGGTATTGCGAGCACGCTAGCTGGAGGTGCGAGCGGCGAGTCTGGGATCTGAAGGGTAGTAAACTATGCGCTAGCAGCCTTCTAGCAAGGGCGCTGGTGTGCGGAACCCCTCTAGTGATCGACCCGAGACCCGAAACACAGATGCGAGCACGTGACGGTCGCGACGCGGTTGCGAGTCACAAACAGAGACAAAGTAGACAGTAGAGGAATAGCTAGCAGGCTATTGGTGCGGATGCGCGGGTCACCACATATGCAGTAACGGATAAACGGACTGCTAGCCGGTGCTCTGACTCATGCTAGATGACTCCAGGCGGCGGATTCAACTCCGCTTCGTCAGGATAACGATTCCAGCAGCTGATGGCAAGCTGAGGGATCACTCACAATACCCATAAATGGACGCTAGCGGATCAGTGTGGCTGTTCTGCTTGGCATAGACCTATCATAAAACCAAACGGCAGTCGTTTCATTGGCTGTCGTATCTATCACATCATTTTCACTCATTTATATTATTCATTCTGTTTATCACATGTACCATGGACCTCAGTAGTATAAAGGGAGCACAGAGCAGGCTAGAACCTCAGATTATTACACCCCGACTTTGTACGAAGTTGGCACAGGTGGTCTCAGGTTGCTAGTGGAGATTGTACACACACTTCACAAGTAGTAGCTTTATTGGAATCAATACTGTTGACTCTGGACACGTCAAGATCTTAAGTTGAGATTCTAAGTTGTTGGCTCACGGAGTCTTCACGTATAAAACCAAGGGTGTTCTCTTTGAGAACCAGCTAGCAGTTGCGCTAGCAGCTTTGCCTTCACCCCGATATATTTGTAGTGTGTTGGATCGCCTGCTAGGTGATTGTGTGTTGACTCGAGCCCACTAAGAAGAAGACGGACTAGGTGCCCCCACCTCTAGACCAACTGTAACTTGTCAGTTACTTCGCCTTCACCCCGATATTGACGGAAGCGCTGTCGTAGTGTGTTGGGTCGCTAGCTGGACGCTTATAGTGTCTATTGCCAATACAAAGTGGAAATGTTCCTGTTCTTGGTTAACGAATAGGTCAGCGGCTTAAGGACTGCCTTGTCGCTTGAGGATTGAAGCCCCATTGTTGTTAGCCTCAGTAGTCTTTGGGTACCCCATTGCGAGGATTTTCACAAACTTACATACTCTGCCCTGGTGCCCTCGATCTAGCGATCCAGCCACCTTGTATCCAACCCATATAACCCTGCCCATCCCAGGTGGTAGCGGTATTGTTGTTGGCAGCTGCGTAGTGCTAGCATGTTGTTGAACGGCTTTGTTAAAGTCTAGCAGTCGAATTATGTTTGTTCCAAACCCGCTGGTCGCATACTGCGGCCCGGACCCAAACTCACAAAGAGAAGCACTTACATCTTTGGAGGAATAGATTGTTGTAGTGGTGGTTTTGTGGTTGTTTTGTGCAAGCACGAATCTAAGCTATTTCTAGTCGTATATCAAGTGCACCGTTTCAACGCTTCTCGGCATTATCCAAGATCTCCAAGTACAAGTCAAAGCAGATGGTGAATCGTTGAGTGCTGTAGGGCTTAAAGGCTGTGCCATGAAGATCCACTAGTGTTTTGATCCAGGCTTGAACCCCAAGAGCTGGGCACCGTAGGCGTGTGAAACGGAACATCTCTAGGACATGGATTGACACAGCCTGCTTGGGCTTCCATGGTGAGCAGAGGATCAAGCCCTGCCCAACCAGGCAGGAGGCGATATATGTGTCTGTACTGAGGATAGGTGCATCCACAATATAGGTATCTGGCTATAGCATTAGAACTATTCCACTTGAAACAAAAGACCGCACCAAAAACATCGACAACCATCACCCTGAACTCGTTCTCCACCATATCGTCTGAAGGGGCCACTGGTCCCTGTGCCATGCCATGCTCTCCTTGAGCAGCAGAAAATGCCATATACGCATCCACCATTTCCTTCATCTGAGCACGAAAGCCAAGGACTCGGCGCTGAACCACATCCGACCGGTAACGCGTGTCCTGACGTTTCCTAAAAATGCCCTGTGTAATGCATTTTAAAGCATAGACAAAGCGAGCCCACCGTCTGGCTTTGCCATGCAGGTCGTCAGATAATGCCTGTGCCATATCCTGCATCTCCCCACCCCCATGGCTGATATCAATGGGGACGGCGCCGTCAATCACGTCCCCGTATGTGAAATCTCCATCGTCATCCTGCCATTCATCTCCCTCCTCATCAGGGATATCATGAATGGTGTTCATGGTCTTCCGGGTGCTGGCTGACCAGGCTAGCAGCTCAGGTTAGTGACACTGGTGTGGCTTTTCAAATAAAGAGCTCACCTCGTTCCTGCTCTTCTATCTCCATTTGCGTCCTTTGCTGAATTTCTGTCTGCACTTGGGTTTTCAGGACCTGTAACTTGAGACTGGTCCGCCCATTCACATCTCTGACTTTTACCGGTACTTTCACCCGTTTATTCATTGGTGCAGCACGGTGCTTTTGCTTTGAATTTGTCGACTTGGCCATGGTGTTCAAGACAGGGAGGCCACGTTGAGGCCACGGGGTTTCAGACCGGCAGGTCATGAGCCCCAAAGCCACGAGGTTTCAGACAGGCAGGTCATGAGCCTCCAATGACGCCATTGAACGGAACTGCCTCATGACAACAGATCCATGGCACTGGTGGCAGCCAAACCAAGGTGCCATGGCTGCCACAAAGTTGTCTGTGCACCTTTTTGCCACGGATGCCATCAGCCCATGGATGCCATCTCTGCCACTTGGTCACTTGTACAATAAAATATTGCAAAATACACAGTAAAGAGGTAGCTAGACTATGTATCACGCCAGTATTCATTGTCTGAGTCATCATTTTCATATGGCGACCCAGTCAATGGCACAGTGTGATCATAGCTTACATTTCCACCGGCCATCTCTGAAGGATCCACCGCCAAAGCAGTGAGCGCCTCACTCAGCTGCTCCACGACGCGTCTGCGGACGGCTACGGGTCTGGTGCTAGAGCTACCAGATGCAGCCTCCCCCTCTACAAAAGACTGGCTCACGAGGGCAATTGCATCCTCAGGGGAGCGGCCAGCTGCGACATGCACAGCGACGCGAGGGTCCTCCGCGGTATAGAGTGTCGCTGCCCCCCTAGTCGCTGCGGCCTGGAAATCAGCCAGTGCAGCATCCAATGAGCTGTGGATGGCCCCACTACCACGGACTGCGTAGGTTGGTGAAGGCGGGACGCTGGATGGTGCAGCTCTGGGCGGTCTTGTTGGGGTGGTAGGAGGTGTGGGGGCGCGAGAGGGCAGGGCGTCATGCTCATGTTCGCCGGCATCACAGCAAGCATGCCAGGCAGGGAGGCAGTCATCCCAGGCTATGAATTTGACAGCGCCACCACGAGCCCTGCCTTCCGACGCACGCTGGGCGCTAGTGTCCAAAAAAAAAAAGGGGGGAGAAAAAAATGACACACCAAGACGGATACACGCCATGCTTCGATCCAGCAGCAGGGCTGGTGACGAGATAGAAGACTTTTGCGGTGGCCTTGGTGGTGTTGGGGTCTGCATGAAAGGGTGGAGAGCAACGGCGAGGCTTGGGGGATGACATAGACGCAGGTGGCAAGAAGCGCAGGAAGGGCCGTCGGGGAGATGGGAAGAAGCAATAGTGGCCAACTTTTGGTCACGGGATTGGAAAGGCGGTGCTCCGCTAAGTTCTTTGCGGCGTTTTTGTGGGGTGCCACCAGTGCCACTTAACTCTTGAACACATTTTGCACTGAATGCCACTATTGCCACGAACACAACAAACAAAAATCACTACCCTCGGAAGCTGTACGAGCCATCCTCACACTGGTAACGACTACCCCTGCTTGATGCAGGGCTCCACATGGTGTCAGCAACCTTCATCTGAATCTCATCCTGATGTTTTGCCTGTAAGATCGCCCATTCCAGCTCATAATCCCTCCCCTGCTCTCTCCTCTGCTCCCTCTCACAAGCCTTGTTGCAAGCCTTGTCACGACCTAGCTTCTTGGTGACGTTCTCGAGCCTTTTTTCCCTTTTTTTTGTAAGCCAGGAACCTCCTGTTTCTGTAGCACATGTGTTAGTTCGTATCAATAAATGGTCACGCTGTATTACTTTTGCTAGTAGGCATCATTCCTGGCCTTTTTATGTTCTTGGTACTCTTGGGCACGAACTGGGTCATCCTTGATCCTCTGGCGATATCTAGGGTTTATATGAGCAGCGTAACAGGGAAACAAGACGGCCAGATACTCTTTCATCTTGATACGAGATTTCTCCGCCAGTTCTTCCTTTTTCCTGCAAAAATTTGGTCAGGCATTGAAGACTAAGGCATACCGAACTCACTTTTCACGATATCTTGCGCAAGCAAGACGTCTAGCAGCAGAGGTACGTGATGGCACAGGTGGCATTTTTGGGATATTCGGGCTAAAAAGACCAATAAGACGCCCAGACATGTGCAGGGGACCAAGGAAGGACCAACATGTGAGAATCTTTCATATTTGTGAAAGTTGGAAAAAAGTGTGTCATGGTAAGAGAAGAGAAGTGGGGTACCTATATGCAGATATGGCACATTTTGGATCGTTTCATGTACAAACACAAATCTCGATGTAGAAATTAGAAGTAATGCAACAAATATTCCTGGATCCACATATGTGTTAAAACTTCAAATTGGCTTCCTCAGATTTTTAACTTATGGCTTGAGGAAGACCCGTTATCGAGTTGTTGTGTGTCTAGGGTTGGCAATCACGGCGTCTAGGGTTGGCAATCACGACTTTTTATGGCAAGTCCGGTGGTGGCATGGGTGGCAAGATCGAGTTCATCACATTTTTCGGTGGCACTCATGGCATTCATCACAAAATTTGTGACCCCAGTGTGGCCAAGATACATGGCATTGGTGGCAAAATAACTAAACGTCCAAGAAATTGCGTAGGAAACAAGTAATTCTACACCCAGCCAGCCTTCAGCTCATCCAACGTAGAAAACAAAGCAGCCCCCGCCGCAGCCCTCTCCAACCCGAGTTTGCGCTCCTCCTCAATCTCCTCCACCGTCAGCGTAGCAAAATAGTCCTTCTCAGATCGAAATCCACGCTCGACCCATCGGAAGAGCGCTCCCGCAGTGTATTGGGTGAATGAATACCGTGTCTCGTGCTCGGCAATCCGGGTGTTTGAGTGGAAGATGGCCGCGCTCGGGATGAGGATTGTGCATCCCAGTGGGAACTCCAGGATGAGCTTGCAGTCCCAAAGAATGAGATGCCCGCCCTTCGTATGTCAAATGTGCCGAGAGCAGTAATTGCACACCACCCGTATGCGAGGTTGGCGAAGTCGCGGTGCCCGAAGGCGCAGGTACGAGGGCCGAGGTTGAAGGTACACGCCGACCAGATGCTGTTGACGAAGGGCCGCTGGAGCTTGGGGTTCTTGAGATAGAAGGAACCCATGTAGTCGATATAGAACTGGAAGAGGTGCGGCGCCTAGATGGAGAAAAGGCCTGAAGGGATGAGCATGGGCTTAAATAGGAGGAGAAGGAACGCACCTGAGGCAAATTCGGCAAGGTCAATGAAGGCAGTGTTGCTAACCAGGGCGAGAATGACGGCGGTGTTGATAATCCTGTTGATGAAGTCACCGGGCTCATCGCGACCAGTCCCGTGGGTGGCTCCCGTGGTGAGCGAGGCCCAGTTGCCGTGCCGATGGTAAAGACCAGACTCAGACAGTGAAGCCTGAGCCTGTGCAATTTCCATGACCTCTACCGCTGGGTCATGGACGTCTCGCATGAAGTTGGGGGTGTCTGGAATGCCTCCGTACACAGCGCAGACGCGCTTTTCAGAGTCGACAATGGGGTGTGGATTCCTGAAGAGCAGTGAGCCCTAGAAAGAAAGGAGATGAAAAAAGAAAGAAGGGCGCACCCAGCATCCTTGGGTGCTTTGACCAACGTGAACCCCGGCTTCGTTGCATCCGGTCCAAAGAACGTCTCCAACAAGTGAAGAATTCCAACTGGGTCGCGCTCCCCAGTGGCGGCGTCAGGCGGAATGCTGTAGTCCTGCAGCCCGATCCAGCCTGTTAATGCAATGCGTACTTTCCGGACCTTGAATCTTGCAGCAATAGACCCGGCTGCTGCAGCGACTTTCGTCTGACGTTGGTGTGCAGAGGGGCGAGGGTCCTGGAAGGGATCGCCCCTGGAGAGAGAGCGTCGAGCTCCGTTATTGGCCGAAGATGGTGGAATGCGGGAGAGAGGAGTGATCGGGGCAGTGCCACTGTCCAGCTCAGATAAATCTTCACAGCCGATGGCTGCTGCAGCCATGGTGGCAGCCGTGGATGTCGAGCCGGTGGCATGGATGGCAGAGCCTTGCGAAACTGAAGGACGTCAGAGCCGTTTGGTGGCATTGGTGGCATGAAGCCAAAAAAACCACAAAAACCTTTCATTTTTGGCGACACCGGGATTTTGAAGCACAGTGGCGGGGTTGGGGAAGGTGAAGGGTGAGTCAAAGGCTGACGTGGCAGCTAAATAGCACCACACCGAATTTTTTACGTCTAAATTACTCTTTGTGCCACGGGTGCCATCTGCTACTTTGTGTCGGCACCCTGCCATCAGTGCCACTGATCAGAACAAGCACATAACCGCGATGCGGCGATCAAAGTCTTCTCCATCCACGACTCCGAGTGCCACTGCCGCCAAAGTTCAAAATACTGTCAGATTTCGAATGGTAAGTCTTTTTTGGAGCTGGGAGCAGTTATTCTGACCAGTATTTACTTTCAGATGCCCCCCAAATATCCAATAACTGGAAGGCCGGCACTGCCAATAAACAGCCCCTTGCGCAGAAGTACGCGGTCCACCGCACCCGTCCCTGCCAAACCAAAGAGGGGGGCCAAGGCCAAAGCTGCCGCACCTGCCGCCCCATCTCCACCCCCGCCAGTGGCAATGCTTCCAGGTTCATCCAAGACCAGGGCATCAAAGCGCAAAGCGACCGCCAAAAAGCCACCCACCCCTGAGTCTGAGGAGGAGGAGGAGGAGCTCCCCCTCGACGAGCTCATGTCCATACCCGCAGGGGAGGAGGTTGATCTCGGCAGCACCCTTTCTTCTGGCACCAACCAGGGTGCTGCGCTGGACGAGGAGCACGATGCCGACAATAGAAATGACACACCCAACGACCGCGCCCGATCCGTGTCTCCCACTACCGCCAATGAGGACACCGCAGCTGACGAGGAGCACGACGCGCACGGTGAGAACACCCTGTCTCCACCCTCCCTCCATTGTCACTAATACAGGTGCAGCGTCCAAAGGAGAGCATGTCCCATCCCCGCCCCATGAGAATGAGCACACTGCATCCCCGCATCCCGAGAACGAGCGTGCCACATCTCCGCATTCTGAGAACGAGTGCATGGTGTCCCCTCATCCTGAGAATGAGCGCGGCACGTCCCCACATTCCGAGAATGAGTGCATTGCGTCCCCGCGTCCCGAGAACGAGTGCTCCCCGCCCCTACACCCCAAGTCCCCGTCCACCGCTGCCACTAAATCAGCATCCACCTCTGCCACCGAAGAACACTGCAAGTCCCCATCCCCCAGCACCACCGACAAGGGCTTGGTGTCTGGCGATGGTGGGGATGTGGGTGCGAATGCGGAGCCAGACCACCAAGATGACGATGACGACAGCGGCAGCAACGAGGACAGCGACAAGGACAGCGACAAGGATGATGACGAGGACGACAGCAATAGCAACGACGACAGCGGGGAACACAACCCCGGAGGCCAGAGCTACCGTGACAGACATCCCGGGGCGCCCGTGCAGCCTCCCAAGCGCCCGAGGGCTGGGAAGGGGAAGTCCACGGCGGAGCAGAACACGGCGGTGCTCAGGGGGAAAGAGATGAAGGCAGCACGCAAGATCCTCGATGAGAAGGTCGGGGAATTCGAAGACCTGCTCGAGGCTCGTGCGGCAGAGCTGTCGGAGCAGCTCAACATTCCCCTTCACGAGGTGAAGCAGCGGCTTAGGCATGTCACCAGGTACACGGAGGAGCGCAAGTACAACGAGTTCTCGGCGAAGGTCTGGAAGCGGATGAAGGAGATGAACATTGGTAAGGACCTACTTTTCTTGTTATTCGTTGAATATGCTGACTGTGAAACTATAGGGAAGCAGAAAGGAGAGCACATCCAAATGCCAGAGATGCAGAAGATTGTTCTGGCCGAGGGCGACGATGTGTGGTCTGCAGACGACCTCGTGCAGCTCAAGAAGGACTACCTTGCATACCAAGAGAGCAAGGATAAGGGCACTCGCCCTTCCAACAACTCTGCTGCCAAGGATGCGGGTGCGGTCGCCTCCAATATTACGAAGGAGGTAAGTTTTGAGTTTTCTTGTGGCACCAGTAGCACGGTGGCAGCCATGGCTAAGCTGATCTCTTTCAGATGGATCTTCTTCAGCACCGCACGGGGGCCCGGGCATTTGGTGTCCTAGCCGGTGGGCATGTGAACAACACCATTTCCCCGACGCTTCTCGACGACCCCGCCAATTTCAAGTTCCTTCAGGAGGTCTACAAGATCGACCCGGTGGTTTTTTTTGATGAAGTACGACAGCTGGACAAACCTCGGCACCCAGGGCATCACCGCCACGGCCGCTACTTCCAGCGACACCATGCCTACCGATCTCACTGCGCGCAGGTCGGAGGTTGCAAAGATGATTGAGGGCGACCTTCATGCGTTTCTGATCACCTCTTGATTTTACTAATTTCCTGTTAGGCAATAAAACCAACAACCCCAACGTCAAAATGAACTACAAGGATTACGAGCGGGTCATCCAAGGCGGCCCTTGGGTGGATGTTGGTTGGCTGGCTGGAGGGTGCTACTTTTGCGGTGCCCTCCAACTTCAAGGCTGGAGGCACCGGTCACATTGTCACGCTTTGGCAGCACCTCAAGTCTGGCGCATGCCGTTTCGATCCAACGGACCCTGCACTGCGGGCCGAGATTCTAGCGAGAACCTCGGGGAAGCGATCGAGGAAGGCGAAGGGGTCGACAGCGAAGCCGAAGTCGGCCGCGGAGGAGCCAGATGCAGCAGACGGATGCCGACACCGATCCCGAGCCTGCTGTGGGGAAGAAGCGGAAGCGGCAGGAGGAGGACAAGGGCAAAGTGCAGGAGGGCGGTTTGGGGAAGAAGTCAGCGGGTGGGAAGAAGGCGAAGCAAGCCGAGGGGAAGGGGAAGGAGAAGGAGAAGAAGCAGAAGGGAAGGAGGACAGCGGTGGGAAGAAACGGAAGCGGGGCGCCGACGGCGAACAAGAGGAGCCGCCGAAGAAGAAGAAGAAGAGCAAGCCCTTCGCCCACTCAACCAGCCACAGGAGTGCCAAGTTTGTAGCCACTGACGACGACGAGCCTGAGGGAAGCACTGCCAGTGGCAACGCGGTCGCTGGTGGCAGCAGTGGCACCGGTGGCAGCAGTGGGGTCGCTGGTGGTGGCACTGGTGGCAATGCGGTCACTGGTGGCAGCACTGGCCCCAGCACCTCTAGCTGGGAACGCATGCAGGAAAAGAGGGCGAAGGACCTCAAGGCTGCTGCAGAGGCGAAGCAGAGGATAGAGGCGGAGATCGCGGCTGACATTGCGTCGGGTAAGCTGAAGCCCAAGGTGAAGAGGAAGCGCCAGCCGAAGTCCGCCAAGGAGATTGACGAGGATGACTACGATGATGAAGATAGTTCGTAGTCGCCAATCTCCGCTCCACCTTCTCCTCCTCCTTGCTGCCTTCTCCTTCCGGCCGCCCGCGTTTTGTTTCCAACCCACGGACTACTACAACACCTGCTTGGGCCTGTTTTTTTTATTTTGTTTTACATACACACATGCAAGAAATAAATGCTGTTTTCGTTCCCTCTGTTTGGTGGTGGTAAGTAATCTGTAGCACTGGTGGCAATATCACGCAAAATTACAAGTATTTTGGAAGTGAATGGTGGCACTGGTGGCAATGTCTCCGAAAATGATGAGGTTGCTTTTCAAGGCTTTTCAAGCGATCGGTGACGCCAATAGCTAAATCAGCCAACCACAGGTTGTCTGATAACCTACCTGCAACACAAATGGCTACCCACCTACCTACTGATGCTGTCAAAAATCGACCCGTGGCACCCATGGCTAATCAACCTAACAAAATTTCCAGATCCTGTTAAAATTGACCCATGGCACGCATGGCTAATCAACCCGGTCACAAATTTACTAATCCTGCTAAAATTGACCCGTGGCACGGGTGGCTATTTAACCCGGTCACAAAATTTACTGACCCTGCTAAAATTGACCCATGGCATACATGGCACTAATTGGGTCACATTTTTGGAACTGATCCGGGTCTAAAGGTTTGGTGGCAGCTATGGCACTATTTTGTCGCAAAATCATGCTTTACTGACCCCCTGCCAAAACCCTTCAAAATCAGTGGCACAGGTGGCCAAAATCCCATTTTTTTCCCTGGCCACCCGTTGGGTGGCTGCCATGGCATTTCTGTGGCACACGCAGTTTGCCTATAAGTAGAGGGTAACATTGGGGGGGGAAGATACCCTCTACTTGGTATTATCAGGTGCTTTTCCACATCATTGCGGTCATGTGACTGGATTCAACATGCTCGCTCCAGCTGGGGCACCGCTTTCACTTCTTTTCTCTCCAACAACGATGCCTAACCGTCTACTGAGGCGATTCCTGTCCAACATACTTGGTCCCCTCATCAACATGGATGATGGTGTCCTTTTCCACGTCTACCAACAAACAGCCGAGCCTCCCGGCCATCCTTGGTTCGGCATTCTCGAGCACCTCCGGCCCAAGGCGCGGCAATTTGACCGTCCTTCCATCGGGGGAACCAGAATTTCATTGGCCTGGTTGAAGTCCTTGGACCCTGGCGACTGTTGATATCAGTTCCGGTGTGTTGTTCTTGCAAGATCAAGCTGTGATCCACCGCTGACCTGTTTTATCAGCCTGTATGCACACAAGATTGCCAATTTGGCAGCTACCATAGACATCCCGCCAATCTTTCGCACTCAAAGCCGATACACATTCCCTCGCATCGAGGCTCTCAGCCTTCTCCTCGCATGCTTTAGATCCACGGGGAACATGTTCGAACTGTCAATGAAGTACAATTGATCCCAAGCTGCCATCAGTGAGCTCGTTAATAAGCTCTCTGATTTCTTGGACAAACATTGGAGCCATCTCCTTGATTTCGACACCGACGGCCTTTTCTCACCAGCGCGAATGTTAGAGTACGCTGCCGCAATTTATGCGGTGGGGGCTCCCTTGATGTCTGTGTTTGCGTTCATCGACTGTACGATTCACAGGAATTGCAGTCCCACCTGGTGGCAGCGTATTGTCTACAACAGCTACAAAAAAATTCACGCAATAAAGTACCAGGCCCTCTCGTTACCCAACGGCCTTATTGGACACCTATTTGGCATGGAAGGCCGCCGTAATGACAACACCCTTCTCGCTGAATCCCAGCTCCTGGACAAATGCTCCCAATTTGCATTACGACCCGGAGCAAACCAGAACACGCCGGCTGTCCAACACCATTTCCTGATTTTCGGGGACCCTGTGTATGGTGTGTCGCCTCTGATCTTGAGCCCATTTTCGGGCCTTGGGGAATGGACGGAAGACAAAGCCGCATGGAATGCCACAATGGCTGCGGTCTGGATTGAGGTTGAGCATGCCTTTGGCAACGTCACCCGCTTGTGGCCATTCCTCAATACATGGTGGAAACATCGTATTTATTCCTCACCAATTGGGAGGTATTACCGTGTCTGCATGCTCTTACCAATGCGCACAACTGCATTCGACCAAACCAGACCTTGCAGTACTTCAAGCTGCACCCCCCCAGCCTTGAAGAATATTTTCACAACTAGTTAAAAATGTATACAAGTCAAACAATTCATTTCTTTCAGCTACTGTACATTCAGTGAGTATTAGTCTATGTGTTCGAGTCCTTGCGGTCGTTAGCAACAAGCTCCTTCAGAAGAGAAGTAAACTCCTTCTTCTGTTCACGCGAATCAGAGACGAACGTCTCGAGAGACTGCGCGACACGTGTGTCGTGGCGTGCATTTTCAGCTTTTATGAGTGCAAGGAGCCCATCAGCGTCGGATGCTGAGCAGTGCATGCCACGGCGGCGCTTTGACGCCTTCTTGTCGTTGGTTGTGTTGTCGTCATCAGAGTTGATGGTCTCGAGTGATGAGTCGGCGGCAGTCGTGCGAGTTGACAGAGTGCTGGTCTCACGATTGGTAGTGTTGCTGTTGTTGTCGCTGGCGGGGCTACGAGCGTGCTTGCAGTGAGTGCGCATTGAGGCTTGGCGGATAGACTCACCACCCTCGCGATCCTCGTCATTCTTCTGCAGGCCAGACATCCGTGAAAATACATTACTGTAGGGGCGATAGCAACACACCTTCTTCAATTTAGCCTTCGTGTCGTCCGACTTGTCCTTCGCTGCATCAAACTGCATCTCGAGACACTCCAGCAGCGCTCCAATGATGATGCTGGCAGAAGTTCCCTCGCCAATAACATTGGAAAGGTTCTTGTGCTTGCCGTCGGGGTCCTTTGTCAAAAAGACGTGTGTTAGCAACTTGAACGAAATGAAGAACAGCACAACACACCTTCTTGTATGACACCAAAGCCTCCGCCTTGTGCTGCATGCTCGCAGCTGAAATGGTCTTGTGGCGGAAGTTCTGGGCTGAGAGGGTGTCGACAATCTGCTGCCAAATCTGCCCCTTCTGCCCGTGCGGTGCAAGCCACGGGTTCGCATCGATGACAGCGTGAGCAATCATGATGAGATCCTCGCCCGTGAACCCCTTCTCCTTGGTGCTGGTGTCTGGTTCTCCATTCTCCTTCTCTTTCCTCGGGCACCCTCGCTTCTTCTCCTTCCCGTCACTCCCCTCCTTCGCACCGCTGTTACCGATGGCGCGGTGAATATTGTCGTTGATGACCGGCCCACACGAACGGTTGGTGGCAACATCAGCAGTGTAACAATCGCTTGCAGCAGCGATGTATTTGGTGCATTGAACGATGTGCTCCGAACTAAACCCAAACAACACACTTATCACCCAAATACCACCCATGTCTTTCCGGAATAAGCAGTGAGGCCTACGGAAATAAGACTAGGATCGGAAATAGGCCGATCAGCGAGCGCAAGAGCCAAGATTCAGACGAGTGGTAGTCCCTTTACAGGTCCTAACAAGGTTGAAGGGAAGGTATGTGTTTCCTTTAGGAAGATGAACCTTCACTACAAGATATCACCAGGAATTGGCCTGAGCAATAATTGAGCGGTGGAAATAAGATAGTTTAAAGCTTCGCAGCTTATGAGACAGCAAGTGTTGAGAGTGGTGGTGGTGGTGGTGTATCGTCCAACGACGTGCAGGAGACCTCGGATAGGTCGACAATATAACAATTCCAAACAATAGAGATCCCGTAGCTTATTTTCCAAGTGCCGATGATGATAGCTGATGACAATGACGGTAGCTGATTCCAAAACACAATTCAATTCCCAGATGCTAGATAGCCTCAATCACGTCCAAGATGTTTCCAATACCCTATTCCTTATTCCAACTTAAGGTTTCCCGATGTTAAAGTCCAACAACAATACACACTGAGCCGACCTCAGAAATAGCCCAATCGCAAGTGTTCAGCCTACTAATACACAGGTGATTCTGTACCCTACTCGAGATAATGTCCTGACTACTTATACAAACCCCAAAATCATATGCAAGTCCAAGAACGAAATAGAAATTAGTAAAATTGCCCAAGTTCCCCTTCCACAGCTGTTTATCCGTTGGAAGGGCTTCTGTGAGCGTATTGCCATTGGCTGGTGCCCTGGACGATCGTGATGTCCGTTCGAGCGGCATTGGTCAGCCTAGGGGTTTGAAACCCTCAGTCTCTTGGCTGACTGATACCGAGTCGTTCATCCTATTTCCCACCGTCCCTGGTCCTCTCCTGCCATTGCCGACCATCAGGTAATGTTCCCTGGTCTCCAGCTCCTCGTAGCTACCCCTAGTGAGACTTGTCCCAGAAAGGGTTCTTATTTCCTCAACTCCGTCTGCTCGGAATAAGAACAATCCCATCAGATCTCCTTAGCCGACCTTCGCTAGTCCTGGAACTTCACCGGAATGTATATCCCCGGGCATTGACATCTATCACATGGAAGGTGCACAGCCTATTGGTGCAGAAATAAGACTATTCCCGCATGTCCTTGTCATCAGTATGTCCAGTCTATTCTATTGTGTGGGAATAAGACCAGAAATAGTCTCTAATAGAGGTTTGTGGGCTACACATTCCCCCACAGTTTTCGAGGCGAGCACTGGCAGTCCGCAGGGTAGTTCCCTACCCCTTGTACCCATTACTCTGTGATCACAACCCTTCTGGCTATACCGAGACTGTATACCAGTCCTTAGAAATAAGCCTATACTGTAATCTGACTATTCCTGAAACGCGCAAAATGTGCGGTGTTTAGGTATAGGCAGATTCCAGACAGTTCACCGAAACCACCACATTCCATCACATTGATTCCTCTGCCCTATGCTCAGGTCTGGATCATTTTCCATTCCGTCCTGAGATTATGTTCTCCTCCAGACCAGGACATAACAACTTTCCACCTCAACTTGGAGGAGGCTGATGCTTTGCATAACAGTGTTTACTAGACAAAAAATACAATGCTATCTGATGGTATCAAGGGTCTAATCCACTCAATGCATCTCAATGTAATTCAATGTTATTAAGTATAGCTCAATGCAAGTTTATAATGCAAGTTAATGTTGCTTAATACAACTCAATGTTTTTGGGTTAGCTATTTTTTTCTCCACATTGCATTGCATTACACAGCACTGCATTGCATCACTTTGCATTACAGCATATTTTGGTTATGCTGGGCTTGGCCATCTGTCAGTACTGCATCATGTTACCAATTCTACCACATCCGGAAGACCATCAAGTGCCTTCTATATTATACAAAATCAGGCAAAATAACAATTAGACCTTTTTTTCTGGCCAGGCACATCAAGTTGTTAATCTTTTTTTTCTCCGTACCATGCACCTGTAGATCCCATATAACACTTAGATGTGGTTGCTCCCTCTAACAAGAGGCATTTGGAGTGAATCCCCCCATGCTGCAGATATGCTGCTGTTAAGGTGTGTAAGGACTTGTAGCATCTTTGGAGCATGTATTAGATAAGTTTGATCACGCTAATAATGCTGGGACAGGAGGTGTGATTTCCAAAAAGAAATTCCCCAAAAAATCACCGCAAAAATACACTAAAAATAGTGCAAACAAATCTCCCAAGAATCAGTTCTCTGAACCCCTTATCAGATGTTGTTTACTACAAGCATTGAGATCTGACACAATAGACTGGACACAGCCTTGTCTCTGGTATCATCTCTCTCATCATCCTCATCCATGTCTTCTCCACAGTGCTATACATCTCTAGCTACCTCTACCGTGTTAGCCTCAACTGCACCTGGGTCCAACTCCATTCGGGTGTCTGTTTCCACTGCACCACCATCCACCTCTATGTCGTCTCCTAAGTATACATGCACCAGTTCCACCTGTAGCTCCCGCAGCGTTATCACAACCTCCTGCTGCTCTATCACAATGCTGCACTTCAGCGAGCCTGTAAAGCCAGGCTCTACAGCCAGCTTTGTAAACAGCTTCAGATGTGCAGCATCAAAGCAGCCACACTGCACTTAGCACAGTCATACCTGCACAGCCATCTGGGTGTTCATTCCTCCTTCTTCACTGTTCTATCCCACAGGTTCGCCTCCATCCAGCAAAGGAATTGATTTTCGTCTTGAATCTATATAACCACACACTGGATCTTGACATCTAGGCACTTCACAGGGTCTTGAAATAACGGTCCATCACTAAGTGATATGCCAGTTTCATCCATGGCTGTAACCGGACTTCTGCATGTGTATCACGTAAGATGTCAACCTCTTCCTACATTAGTTTGGGCATTGGGGGCTCTAGTATTGTGGTAGCGTTATTATATCAGTCAATTGTGTTCTTCACTGCTTCTGAACATGTCTGTAACACCTTGGTAATGTGTTTCCATATCTTGTATCCTACAAAACGGTCAGCACAACCCCTTGGGATCTCCCCTCTTGCATGTACCAGATTCCAACTGGTTCATCTTCGTCAGCTCAAAGATGTGCTTGACAATGAGCAGCTCCAGTGCATTGAGGGTGAGCTAATACTTCTGTTTCTTTATCTCCACTGTACCCACCTACTTCGGCGACATGTGATTTGTGGTCCCATCATCGAGACCATCACTGCAAGTAACAGCATACCAAAGCCTTTATTTTAGTTGCCATTTGTAAAAAACAAGTCAAGCTCACCTATTTCCTAGCCAAATCTCTTGAAGTAAATGACCTGCAGGTACCCTAGGATGTCTTCCACTACCCTGCAGTTACCATTTTGTGTTCCCACCTTTGAGACCATCGCTGTAAGCGGCAGCAGCATTGCAAAGCCCTCACTATTTTGCAGTCTGATCTTTGTGGCAAAGGGAGGCTGCTGTCTTGTTCATCAAAGTTTTGTGGTACCAGAGCAAATTTAATATAAACAGGGCCGATGAACCACTTGAACTCTTACATACAGCTCAGGTCCAATCCCATCTGATCTCTCTGATCCTATCTGATCCTCCTATCTGACTTCTCTCTCTTTGTGTGTTCCTAGGTTTCCAATTCGTCTCAGACAGCTTTACAAAGTTCTTGGAAGTCTCATCATGGGAGCTGCAAAAAGACCATTATCTCCTTTGGGGATGTCTGACTCAACTGACTCGCATACAGATACAGTGGACCCAGAAGCTTGGTTGGGCTCCTGGACTGCCATAACCTTTTTAGGACATTGTAATAGTGTGCCTACCAATAGTACAAACAAAAATGGTTGGAGACCTACTCAGAATGGATGAGGAGGAAGGGACAAAACTTCAAAGGGAAGCCTGAAAAGCCAGGCAGGATAACATGGTTTGTCACATCAAAAGGATTATGCTTGTGGTTAAACAGCAGCCTGAAAATTTGAATCCAATAAGGTACATATCCTGGCTTTCAGCCTATATCTGTTTTTACATCTCTAACCATTCCCATGTCCAGGTACTATCTTGCTCTTAATTGTTGAAGCACTTCACCAACTGTTCCCACAGACCATATTGAATGTACAAGCAGAACCTGAAATGGTGGGTCAGCCAGCATTCAAGAGTTCTAAAATGCGCCTCGGTTTCTGAGGTGATGGTGATGGTTCTGCGGCTCCTACTATTCTTGTCTTGCTAACACTAGCATGATATATAACTGTAGGATCTTCTTGTCTTGCTAATACCAGCTTAATATAGGACCGTGGAATCTTCTATGGAACAGCGCAATATCAGGCTGGCAGTTGTTCTGTTGTTTTGTCTATTTTGAGAGCGATATCAAGTGGGTGGTTTGTTGGTGGGCCCAAGGGCAACCAATTCTGTGCACTGCTGTGAAATAAGTGTTTGCACAACCGAGATGTGGTAACAATGTTGGCACTAGAATCATGGCATAACACAGAATTGGCCAGTTGATAGAGATAGGTGCTGGTGGGAGAGCAGCATCCAATTAAAGTGGTGGATGGGGCTGGAGTCAACAGTAAGAACTCTGTTAGATTGCATGAGATCAAACTGCTTGCCTGGAGTCAACAAACAGTAAGAACTGAAGATCCAGGGCAATGCTACTCTACTTATATACTTATGAGGATAATAGAGTAGCTAGAACAATAAGAACAATAGACACAATAAGATGGCCATCAAGACAAAGATCACAGAGGATCAGATCAGATCAAAGATGCGAGAATGTCACAGTCCATTCACATACTCCAACAGCTAAGGCTGCTATGCAGGTTATCCTCCATCATGTTGTAAGGGAGGATGTAACAACAAACATACAGATTCTGCTAGGTAGCTCCTTGTCTGTGTGTTTATTTTCTGGGCGAACAAAATCTTGACTGGTCACATTATTCCACTTTTTTTGCAATCATCCATGGTGAATGAATATTTGAACTTTATAAAGTCTGAGTTCAATAGTTATACCCTCCTGTTGTATGCAACCCTGTAGAATCTGTGTCTGTCATACTGTGACATACACGCACAGCAATGCCTCACATACTATATATTACTTCTTCTTCTAGCAAGTGTGACCAGCTCAGCTTGGGGATCCAGACTGTGGTCCTGACTGGCACACGGACTGGTATAGCCCAGGATAGAAGGCACAATATCTAATCCGAGAGAATACCAGATTTTGTAACTAGATGGAAATCAGCATTCAACAATCATACTAACTCTACAAGCTACATATGGCTGGCTGTCCCCCGCAATGTTTCTGTGGATGTTATGCCATTCTCAACCCTAGCTGAACTTGTCAATAAAAGCGATGGTTTGAAGTTCTGTAAACAGGCTTTCGACTATGACTGTCAAGTACTGGTTCCCAATCGGGATCCAATAGGAGGTCCGAGATACGCTTGAGAGATGAAGTACGTATAAGCAAGATGAAGGGGTCAAGATGTAGAGGGAAGTATCGGAGTCCAAATGGAATCTGAACCCGTATACTGGAAGGGAAGGGGCTTGGCTTCAGCTCATGCGCTGCGCCCTTCTCTACGCCTAATGCCCGATTTCGGAGAGAGACTCGGAGGAGGACGGAAGTCCGAGAGGAGGAGTATAGGGCAGACTAAGTCGATATTCAAACTGAAGTCTAACTACCGACATAGCTTGTATTTATACGAAAGTAAAGTATTAGTGGGGATATAATGTAAGTACTGGAGCTTCGGAGTTCTGAGTGGGTCCGTGATGGAAACAAGTCATTATGAGTCAAGTGAAGTCAAGCTGACTCGGATATCATCAGCACTCCAAGGACTCTGTGATGAAGAAGCATAAAGTGTAACATAGGAGTCAGAAGGAATTATATGCAGTACAAACCAATAGAACAAGGGTAATTGCAGAAAGGCAGTGTCGGTCAGGATCAGAGATCTTCAGAGTCCAATAGGGTCCAAAAAGGATGTGAAGTCACAGCACGTGACAATGAGATCTTGTTTGGTGCATGTACACAATGCAGTTGAGGCTGGGTATGTCTGGGATTCACAGCATCTCTAACCCTAACTAACAACATATGGCAGTCATTTCACCATGCAGGATCAGGAAGCACAATTTGTGTACAGACCCAAACAACTCAGCCCAACTGCTATTGTTTGGCCTCCTCCCTGTCAAACTATGTGATAGTCAAAAGATCAATGTGATTATGGCCCTCAATGCCCTTGCCACGCAACTGATCTACACCTGCTAGCCCTAGACGTTTATGCTCACCAATCTGGCACAGTTTACCTCTTATACCGTCCTGAAACTCCATGAACTCCTAGTATGCCACTTTTACAATAACAAATCTTGCCTCTAGTCTGCTGTTGCGGACATGGTGCATCACAATTTGGATCTCCTGCAGGACCAACAATGTGATCAGTTCCCATGCCGGATACTGTGGCTAGTCCAGGAGGTGGTGTATGGCCAGTGGCATCTTTTTTGTGACAGGCCAATTAATTGGGATTGTTGGCACTACACCACTCAGTGAAGCCTCTGGTGCCATAGATGCTTGTAAATGCACTGCATGAAGGTGTGTGAGTCACTTGCCCTCCATGTTGCACATTCTAAACTGTGAGCAATGCTGCTATTCACAACACTGCTGATCCTCACTATATCATGTTTTGCACCAGCAGGAGCTCCAAGTGCACTTGCAGCCTGGCCCAGCTTGAAGTATTTGCCCAGTGTTACGACCATGCACCTTCCGATCCTTTTCCAGCCGTTTACGGCCTTTCCAGCTACGGCCGTCTTTACGGTTGTTACGGCCAAACCAACTTTCCGTTGCTCTGGCTTGTTCCGTTGATGCACAACCCTTGGGGTTTTCGCAATAAAGGTCTTCTGAGTGTTCCCCAAATCAAACATATGACTTATGCAACTATGCTTCTCTCTTATTGTTCTTATTGTCTTTCTTTGTACTTATTGTCTTTTACATACTTCTTTCTGCATTAGACTTATCTCCGTATTTAGTATAAATACGTATTATGTTCTACTGTATCTTTAGTTGAAAATTAATGTGCTTTGCCTCCGCATTGCTCTGTGGTCTGACTTCCGTCCTCTATGTCTCTGAGCCAACTTAGTTGGTGTACCTGATCCTCTACGTGGTATTACTTCCGGCCCTTTCCATCCTTCCAGCCTTTTCTGACACGGATATAACAATCCTTTTCAAGAACTTATTTTCATTGAAATATGTGTTGGAGTAACAACCGAAACAACAATGTACTGCCTATTTGCCATGTGGTCAAAACATGACATTATACATCAGTGGCTTCTTTATGACTCCTTCTGACTCTTCTTTTTGACTTGACTCATACTGACTCTCCCTGACTTAGACAGAGTTATATTACATTTCTCCTTATATCTGTATGACTCCCTCATCTTGTATTTAAGCCGTAGCTTTTTGATCTGATCTTCTTGATAGCCATCTTATTGTGTCTATTGTTCTTATTGTTCTAGCTACTCTACTCTATTGTCCATAGGTATATAAGTAGAATAGCATTGCCCTGGATCTTCAGTTCTTACTGTTGACTTCAGATAAGTAGTTTTATCTCATATAATCCTAACTGAGTTCTTACTGTTGACTCTAGACCTCTGTACTTGGCTGTTTAATAAGAATTGTATCTGACTGCAAGTAGTATTTGAGAGTGTTGGAATAGCGGCTCGGCAACCGAGTCAGAGCCGGGACTCTGACTCAGTATTTATTATGACTTATTCATATTTTTTCATGACTCATTCTTTAATGACTCATACTGACTCATTTGCATAGTATAAAAGGCTGTAGTAGTTTACATACAATTCAGCCTTTTCACCCAACTTTGTGCTTGACTGAGTGACTTCTTACAGAGAGGATATATCATGGTGGGTGGGGATAGTCAAGGTGTCTCCAAAATCCACCCAAATTGAAATGTATTTAGATCCAGTCCTCCAGTTGATCTCTGGTATGCAGGCTGCATCTACCAAATGGGCATGAAGGGAGTGATATGATGTGGGCTTCAGTAATTTCTGGATGGGCACATTGTAATTTAGGCAGAGCTCAAGGGTCTCAGCTGTGGGCCTCCTTATTGGGGTCATATGAGGTACATAGCTGAAGATGACCACAGCATCTGATTAGCTGTTTCAGTCTATCAAGGAAGGCAGTGCTTACCTCTAACAGCTTTTGTGCCAGCATCAGGGTCATCTTCTGAGCCACTACACCAATGTGTCAAACCCAATGGGAGTTACACACATACAACCCCCTTCCTAGACCAGTCCTACGAGTAGCAGTTTTGTGCCATGGTACCTCAGGGTCCAGCCCTAGGGGCCTCAGGTTGGAACAGGTTCTATGCCAGATATGATGACAGCTTTTAAACAGACATTGGGTTATATCCAGGCTCTGGACCTACTACACAGTCACCATGTGAATTGATTTCTGGGCAGATAATATCAGCTCCTTAGACTGAAGTACACATTGGAGGTTCTGGTAATATAAGAGCAAATAGTTACTATGCTTGGTGCTGGTGATATCGGTTGCACAGGTAAAACGGGGTGTTCACACCATCTCCCCCCTCACATATGTATAGTAAGCTGGTTGCATATTGTAAACTCACCATCCTAACAAGCAACCACTTGCTCTTTTTATCATGCTGCATTTCCAGCCTGTCTTTAACAGTTGCTTGACTATTGTATACAAAGCTACAGCCTCCTCATTTTTGGAAGGCTAATGCTGCATCTCCAGTGATAATGAGTTCAAGGATTGGCTTGTTGTATAAGAGAACTCTTAGTCAAGAATTATATGGACACAGAGGTCCCCAGGGCATGTAGGTGTAGATTCTGTTTAAGGGACATCTGCATCCCCAGTATTCTTTCCCCTCAACTTCAGAGAATAGAAATAAAAGCCGCAGATAATAGAACTAAAAACAATGTGACAGGTGATTCCATGAGATCAGGTTTGTGGCTCAGCACCATCTGGGTAAAAATGCCAATGTTGATACTAAATATCTGAGAATATCTTATCAGTGGTGGCAGTGTCAGAACATAGTCAACACATATACATAGGTGAACAAGTCTGCCAGCTCTTTCAATTTTCTTATATAATGAACTTAGAATTCTTGATGATTTTCCCCAATGGTTTGCAGGTATGAAGATCCTACATATTCGGAACCTTGACTCCTGCCTTGAGAGCGGCAGCAAGGTTGGTTCCTAAAACATTTCATTGGACCTGGTCAACATTTGTCCAAATAACCTATAACTGATGTACTTAATAGTGCAAAGTATTGAGCACTGCTGCTTATATGTACCCCTGCAATTCTGGTTGTTCTCCCATGTACCACAACAGGGGGGGTGTGTCCCCTGCAATGCTTTTCTAGACCTTGTTGTCTATTCAACCTGCTAAAAAGAATGGGATAATACCAAACAACTTTTCAAATAGCATAAAACTATTGCTGGTGAGGACGCCAGTAAAAGGCCTGGCCGATTTGGCAGGTGGGATAGTAAGGTAGATGGTATCCAAAGCTTCAAAGTGTCTAATGACCTCCTTTAGGGAGAATTCTGGCGAGGCAAGTCTCTTTTGGCATTTGCATGCTCTAGGATAGACTGTACAGTGACCAATTTTCCACAATTTTTGGCAGAAGTGTCTTGTATTTGCCTGCATCACTGGTCTCAAGCTCAAACAACTCACCTACATCGACAATGCATGTAGCGGGGTCAAGTCGTGCAGAGAGAGCATGAAACATCAATGACAATATCATGAATAGAGAAGAACCCACAATTTTCTACAGCCAAATTTAATACTCTGGGAATTTCTTGAGAAAAGGTAAAGGATTGTGAATGTTGCACTTATGAAGCTAAATCATTAACACAAATTTTAGACAACAGGAGCTGCTCAATCCGATTAGCAAGTTGTAGCAGCACAGTGCAACCAGGTATAGACTGCAGCCTGTGTAAACTCCTGCATAGTCAACAAGTTATTTTCTTTTGCAATTTTTATGGCACTGTCGCCATATATCTATAACATGGATCAGCTGGACAGCACGACAGCTTGAAAAATACTAGCTATCTAACACATGCTGAACAACTATGGTGAGTATAAATTACAGCTATGTGTCAGCACAGAGCAGATTCCGGGTTCTGAGGTGACAAAGGCGACTGAACCACAAAGAGTTCCCAAACGAATAAGCCTGGAGTTTAGACTAGAATAGTGTAAAGTACAGAGAATTAACTACAGCTTATATACTAAAGTCCCTAGGGGTTGTAAATTAAGGTACAGTGTCCAACGGCAACAGACAAGATTAATGCAAAGTAAATGAAGGGGTATATGAACGTAGAGGGGCAATCGGGAACCCAAAGGTCGGGGAACCAATCAAAACCGTTAGGGATCCTAAAACGGTATCCTGGTTCGATTGATCAGATAGTTGATCTGATCAATGATCGGGTTGTTCGGGTTGTTCGTGCTAAACAGGCAAGCACAGAGGTCTCGAGTCAACAGTAAGAACTCTGTTAGATTGCATGAGATGAAACTACTTGCCTGGAGTCAACAGTAAGAACTGAAGATCCAGGGCAATGCTACTCTACTTATATACCAACAGGAACAAAGGAAGTAGCTAGAATGGAAACAAAGGGATAGCTAGAACGAGATACAAGGGGAAGGCCAGATGAGTAACTACAAAGAGATGTCCATATCAAGAACAAGGGGACATCCATATCTAGAACAAGGGAACATCCATATTAGGAACAAGGGAGTATCCATATATGGAACAAGGGACCAGATGTGAAGGGATCAAACAGGATCAATGATCGGATCAGATCAAAGATGCGAGAATGTCACAGTCCATTCACACACTCCAACAACTGGTGGGTCAACCGCACCCATCACTTAGGGGGATCTGGGAGATCCAAGCGACACTGCAGTCGCAAACAGTGCTGTAGTCCCACACAGGAGTCCTTGTCTAGAGTTTGGGGGGTGGACAAATATGTTGAGAATAAGAAGTGGGAGGTCGAGAGGAACTCACTGTAAAGCCAGCACATCTAGAAGCTGCGCGGGGCACCACGGTGACGAGCGTAATTGCAGTTGTTGAAGTCCATTGGGGGTGGCTGGGGGGTGGCTGGTGAGAGAGCCATGGGTGTCTGCATCCTTCACACAACTGTTGGAGTGTGTGAATGGACTGTGACATTCTCGCATCTTTGATCTGATCTGATCCTCTGTGATCCATGATCATTGATCTCCTTATCTGATCCTATCTGATCTCTCTGATCCTATCTGATCCTCTTATCTGATCGGGATCTCATTGTCCTGATAACCATCTTATTGTCTTGACATCCATCTTATTGTCTCTATTGTCTCTATTGTCTTGATAGCCATCTTATTGTGTCTATTGTTCTTATTGTTCTTATTGTTCTAGCTACTCTATTGTCCTCATAGGTATATAAGTAGAGTAGCATTGCCCTGGATCTTCAGTTCTTACTGTTGACTCCAGGCAAGTAGTTTCATCTCATGCAATCTAACAGAGTTCTTACTGTTGACTCGAGACCTCTGTGCTTGCCTGTTTAAAATTGAAAAAAAAAAAAACCATGTTGGAAAATGGCTGAACCTGGAATCAAACCGGGGACCTCTAAGTGATTGCACCACTAGTGCTCTTTCCAACTGAGCTATTCTGCCAATAGTATGCAAGGAACAAATCCATACTGCAACATTTATGGGTATTGTGAGTGATTCCTCAGCCTGCCGCATGCTGCCGGAACCTCTATCCTGATGAAACAAAGTTGAATCCGCCGCCTGGAGTCATCTAGCACAGGTCAGAGCACCGGCTAGCAGTCCGTTTTATTTGTTACTGCATTTGTGGTGACCCGCGCATCTGCACCAATAGCCTGCTAGCTATTCTGCTACTGTCTACTTGTCTCGGCGGACGCACGCCTTCCCCCCAATGGCATTCCCTAAAAAGGCATATCTCATCAGCACGTGCTGTAAATGTATGCAAACAGCGCACAGATGTGTCAACAAACACAGTCTCTCAAGACTTCTATGGATATATCTGCTTCTGCTCCTGACCAGTCAGTTCACCCACTTGACACAAAAAAATGCAACAAGTCGTGGTGTGGTGTAAACAAAGATGTCATATTAGCCAAAACTGCTGCGATACATGTCGGGAAAATAATAGGCGGACTCAAGCCAAGAAGCGGGCGGCCAAAGTGAATTCTATAACGGGAATAACAACATCCTGAAAGCGGAGAGCTTCGATTGGCAGTGCTGACGGCAGACCCACGACCCGCCCACGTATAGACGAGTCCTCTAAGGCCGACGGCACCCAGACCCGAGGAAATGCTAAGTGCGAAGGTGCCGAATTGGACAATGACATGCCTGGGGATGAAGGGGACAGTCAGGCAAGATTCCATAAAGAACCCTTGTCTGTTACTTAATCTGTCGACAGGCCGTCGACACCTTCACTGATGCCGAGAGTTTCTGCAAGGCTTTGAGGGCTGAATTTAAGGCGGGAAGTGCTGTTGATTTCCACAGCGCGTACCCCATTGCCGTGGATCCGATGGTGTCTCCGCGAACGCGCATTCAAATGGTCTCGAAGGAGATCTGGGAGCTTAGTGGCTACCAATTTATGTGAGTGCCAATGCCTGTCGCGTGTAGAATGATACTCATCCGACATAATTAGTATAAAGGATCATTGCCACCTTGAGAGCGGGCATCGCACGCGCTACTGGTGCAGTTAGGACGAAGGTCGGAAGAAAAAGTCGAAAGCATCGCAGAACCCGGCTATGTGTAATCACGACAACATTGGAATGAGGAGGTACTCTTGTGGAAGTAAATTATCTATCAGTTGCCACGCACAGAAGGACAACGAAGAAGAACTCACTATAACAGTTTGGCTGAAGCACGCGGCAAAGCATGTCTGCTATGTTGATGTCTCGATGCTGCCCGAGGCTCTTGCTATGATTTGCGATAATGTCGAGTGGTTGACCCCGGCGGCGATGGTTACAAAGGTCTAGGCCACATTTCCCACTGTCACCGCTGCGCAAATCCGCAGGGCTTGGGTGGAGCTGAGCGAGCCATTCTGGTGCTTTGATGATGATCAGCTCCTGTCGACAAAGAAGGTGCTTGAAGAACATACCAACCACGTTGACATCTTCGAGCCACAAGACGTTCCGGAGGGTGTGTAAATGATCTGCTGGGGGATGAAGAACATTGCCACACTGCTGAAAGGGAAAATAGTCGAAATCAGAGTCGACACGACCTGTACGTGCTCGTAACCTAATTAGGTAGCTGGCACTGATGGGGAGACAGACAACACGAATTCCAAGCATCTCGAGCTGTACAGCATCATAGGAGAGCAGGACGGGGCAGGGTTTCCGTTGTCGTACCTGCTCCTCTCGACAGCGTCATTGATAGATCAAGGGAAGCGAACACAAGCACTTACAGCATGGGCTAGATGTGTCCACGATGTATATGGTATTATTGTCGAATTTGCGTACGTTGACAAGGATATGGCTGAGATCGGGATGCTCAAAGGTGTCTGGAGTGCAAAGATCAGCCTCTGTTTGTGGCATCTACGTTGCGCAGTACACACCCGTCTCGCAAACAAAAAACTTTCAACTACCATATGATCCTGACCGCGCTCATGCCGAGTTTTCCTTCATCGACATCGCGTTTGTTGCCCTGGGCCAGGCAGATGGACGCAAGTATGCTGGACAATGTTACCCCTATCGTACCGGCCTCCCAGCAGCCACAGATACGGACGATGGCCAATGGCCTTCAGAGTACGATCCCAGCCCGTCAACCTCCTGCATCTGCTCCCCCGAATGCGACGCCGCTGCTGCTGCCGGCTGGTGGTGAGACTGAGCCCAATGCGAAGGAACTCCGCGCGCATCGAAGCTGTGCCCTAGCCCCCGTCAACAACGGCACTGGGGCCATGGCTGCTGCGCATGCAAAGTGTACGGCTACCACAACAATGGGGGAGAAGGAGAACATTGTCCCCAATACCGCAGGTGGTGTGCAGACCAGAGCGGGGCGAATGACCAAGCCGCCCACGCAGAATGACACCACAGACCCGGCAGAAGTGACTCGCACGATCAAGGCGGGCACTACAGGGCTGGTGGCAGCCCTCAAGGTGACGAAGGCGCGGAAGGAAGTAGCAGAGGACGAAGCTGTGTCGTCGGGTAGTGAGGACAAAGGAGGGAAAGGGAAGAAGAACTCAAGACGCACCTTCTGCCCCTCTATCTACCGCGAGCCCATCCTGACCATGATGGAGAAGCATTACTGCGCTCATCTGCTGCTCCCCGGGTACGCGCACCTGAGTGATGAAGGGATAAAGTGCTGGGCTGTGTCCCAGATGTATAAGTTCTGTGTAGAGCATGGATTGCGCGAAGTCTGTGCGTACCTCTGGGAGAACTGGTATAGGAAATCGCGCTGGGAGCTGTGGGTATGCTCGGTACATCTGAAGATCCCAATACTCAAGACGACAATAATGCTGGAAAGCCAGTAAGTACCCGCATCTGCAGCAAACCCCCATTCACTCATGAGTCCCAGCTGGCGCCGTATCAAACACAACTTCCTCCACCATTTTCATATGCCCCGTTGTGATTTGCTTGCGTGGATCCTGATCGTCAGCACCAAGCTATTATCTGAAGCTCGTGCGGCTCCTTACTGACACCGGACAGTACCGTGAACTGCTGTGCTGGCGCAAGGCCTTCAAGCGCGTGTGGTGGTGGCTTGAGAAAACACCTATCACACTCCCAGTAAACCCTGCATACAAGACAGACACAAAAAAGATGATCTGTACCTGTCCCTCGCTCCCAATTTCCTGGTTCCTTCTCTGCAAACATGTTGTACAGGAAGTCGTGCCCATTCCCCCTGTGTTCTTCCTGGAAGTGAAACGACAGTGCACAGCACCGTTCTGGGTGCACCTGTCGCTACGTCCATTGTCAGATGACGAGTCTGCACATGAGGCGTCTTCTGATGACATTCATTTGCCACACACGGACACAGCTGCGGACACGTCCCTGGACTCGGAGGATGAGGACAATGACGATTTGGTGGATACGCAGCCAGACGACTCGCGGACATTCGTCGAGGCGATAGATGAGAATATTGACTTGATTCTTGAGTTTGCCCAAGACCTCAAGTTTCAGCGTCAGTTCCGAGACCAGTGCATGCTCCAGACATTAGAAAGGGAGGGGGCGTCATTCTTGTGACTCGCTTGGGCATGTTTGGGAAAGGAGAAGAGGTTGACATTGACATGAGGCAAAGCACCTTCAACATGGGACAAATCAACCGGCACTGCTATATTCTACCACGCTAGGCCCGTGGGCTCCGACGCCGCGCAACGTTGAGGTAGAACGGCCTTCAAAATATATTTATTGGGACTATGAACGCGTCTATACTTCACCTACATACGTGTTACTTGTTTCTGTTTGTGACTTGTGACCGCATTGTGACAGTCACATGCTCGCATCTGTGTTTCAGGTCTCAGGTCGATCACTAGCTGGCTACCACCTACTATTGCCCTTTGCTAGAAGGCTGCTAGCGCATAGTTTACTATCCTTCAGACTCCAGACTCGCTACTCGCACCTCCTACTAGCGTACTTGCAGTACCACTCTCCTGTGTCTCGCTTCCTAGGTGCTAGCACCTTGACTGTTTAGGCTTATGGTTATTTCCCTGTGGTTTGTGCCTCCAGATTGTACTAGCGTGTCACCCTAGTCGTATCCAATGCTACAACCGGCAGCTTGGGCTCACTCCAGTTCTCCTTTATATCACCTAGCCAGAGTCCTGAGTGCTAGTAATAACACATCAGAAGTGCTAGCGCTTTCCCGTTGTATAAATACTGGTCCTAGGAAATCGCAAAATAGCACTAGATGCCGCGCACTCTTGTTACGGCGTTTCAGCGTGTGAAGGCGGCACTCGGCCGCGATGCAGCTGACTGGCGCCTCAAAAATGGATGCCCAGCCTGCACCTACAAGCTGAAGGGGGAGGACAAGCTTATCTTCGCCATGCTGCTTCTCATAGATGGTAATGACTCGCTCAAGCGCATCAGGAAAGATAAAGGGTTCAATGAGGATGGTGTAGCTCATCGAGGAGACTCTGAGTGTGCAGATCCCAGAGCTGCAGATGTGGGTGGTGACTACCTGATGTTCCGTGAGAGGGTGGATCGGTGGACAAAGGAACAACTTGCTGAGGAGGTCGGAATCCCAGTACATGGCATTTATGGCAATAGGATTTGTGGTACACATGGCATAGGGCTGATTTCGATATTGTAGATCAGTGATGAGCCGGAGAATTCTTCAGGCTGTGAGGAGAGATGGAAGAATCTCACCGAGGAGCTCACTGCAAAAATGTGGGTTGACAAGACTGGGATATTTGTTGCACTTTGTCGGCATGGGTTTGTTCTTTTGGTGGCAGACATGGTACAAAGCGGGGAGTTGTAAGTCCCTGTGGTATAGATGGCATCGGTGGCAACTAACTGACTTTCTTTAGGACCAAATACCCTCTCGCCATTGTCAATGCCCTCTTGGATGCTTTTAGGGCGGACCTTGGCATTGGATATGACATTGGCTGTGGTCACAGTACCACTATCCGGCACTCACCACTCGGTCCAAAAGCTGCCTGGCTGAACCTCAAGATGTTGGTAGGGGCCTTCCATGGTCATGCCCACAACAGGAAGTGTTAGCTAGACTACCTGGCCACCTACGTTCTGGGGTTGGGACTTGAGGACCTAGAGGGTGCAGAACGGCTGTTTTCCCACTCGAATGGCCTGTCCCGATCAGTCCAATATGCAAGTGTTTTCCATCAAAGGCAGGCTATATGGACCTATTTTGCCCATCTTGACACTTTCGAGACATATGCCAATCTCAGTGAGTGATGGATGTCCTTCATATTCAGCCCTCATCATTTTATAGGCACGTTCTTGGTCAACAACTACAAACAGGCTATCGAAATCTTGGACACTGAGGAGTCACTGAAATATGCCATGGAACAGGCTGGAGTGACAGAGGACATGCTCAAGAGTAGGATCCAGGAAGAGAAGGCCTATCTCAACACACTGCTGAAGGAGCCGCAGGAGGAAACGGACCAGATGGAGTACTACCAGCTGCTGGTGAATCTGGCTGATTGAAAGTGGGTCTTAATGGATTCAATAAGACTCAGTAGCTCTAACCGCCATTGTGTTCATCAGGGAGAAGTTTGATGAAGCCTTTGGAGAGGGTTCAACAGCGAATGGTAACACCAGGAGGCATGCATGTGAGAATTACAACAAGGCGGTCGAGGCAGTTCAGGCCACTGAACGTCGCCTGTCTATCGAGGTACGATGGACATCAGAGGATAAGGAGTGGACCGACGCGGCTGAGCTGGTAGTCAACCGCTGGTATAGGATGGTGGTAGACTCTCTAGAGGCATTGGTGGTGAAAAGACTTCTAGAACTGACAAAGGTAAACCAATCAGGGCTAGGTATGTGGTCCAATCTGTTGAGAGGCAGTGCTGATAGACCTTCCAGGATACAAAGTGCGAAAACACATTGCCAAGGCCCATCCAAAGCAATCCGGAGTGCCCTCCAGCGCTACAATTCGGCTGCATCAGCCTTGGACCCTCCAAGGCAACACTTGTCGTGGGAGGAAGTCATTGACTACGTATTTCTTGCAGAATTTGACATTCTTCGGGACCCCACTGGCAACGCCACAATCAGGGCATAGGCAGACCCAGCTGCTCGCCAGCTTCTGGACAGCTACCACAAACTCAAGTGAGCAAAGGAGGAGATTCAGCGACTTGATATCAAAATCCGACGTGTTGTGACCTATATGAAGGATGAGAGGAAGTTTTTGCTGGGAAAGGAGGCCGAGATTCTGCCAGAAGACCCTACCCTCATATTTTTCATTGGAAAATACCGCCGGCAACGTGGACAATATGACGAGATTCATATGAAGTGCTTCTATGCTATACGCTAGAAACTTGGAAGCCGCTTTACTGCAGACCTGACACCTGGGGAGCAGGCTGACCCCACCTCTGCCTCACCTTCCCCCGAGACTGATGTGATACTAACTGTCTCCCGGGAGTCGCATCCTGCCTCGACAGCATCCGTGTCAGGTGCCATAGATGTTGACATGGACCTTGCAAGTGAGGATGAGGGTTCTGAAAACGGTTGGCTTGATGGAAATGGTTCCAGTGACGATGATGAGGGTGAGGATGCCCGGGGAGAGGAACTCGGGGAGGTGATAGAGGGAGTTGCATTGCTAGCCTTGGACAAACAGGGAGGATAGGTAGATAGCTGGCAGAGATGGCAGACAGGCAGAGTCTTTACTATGTCCCTTTCAAAATTACCAAATCCCTTTTTATGTCACCGGCACCGATGGCTATTCAGCCTGGTCCCCAATTCCCTGATTCTGTCAAAAATTGACCCATGGCACGCATGGCTAATCAACCCGGTCACAAATTTACTAACCCTGCTAAAATCAACCTGTAGCACGCATGGCTAATCAACCTGGTCACAAATTTACTGATCCTGCTAAAATTGACCTGTGGCATACGTGGCTATTTAACCCGGTCACAAAATTTACTGATCCTGCTAAAACCGACCTGTGGCGCGGGTGGCTATTTAACCCAGTCACAAATTTACTGATCCTGCTAAAATTGACCTGTGGCACAGGTAGCTATTTAACCCGGTCACAAAATTTACTGACCCTGCTAAAATTGACCTGTGGCATACATGGCACTAATTGGGTCACATTTTTGGAACTGATCCAGGTCTAAAGGTTTGGTGGCAGCTATGGCACTATTTTGTCACAAAATCACGCTTTACTGACCCCCTGCCAAAACCCTTCAAAATCAGTAGCACAGGTGGCCAAAATCCCATTTTTTTCCCTGGCCAAACCCAGCCATGGCATTTCTGTGGCACACGCAGTTTGCCTATAAGTAGAGGGTAACATTGGGGGAAGATACCCTCTACTTAGAGGTGATTTGTGGTATTATCAGGTGTGGAAAAGTGCCATAAAATACAACAATGACGCACATATCGGCTAAATATGCGGAGGTTCTGCCCAAATTTTGATGCTTTGCGTCATGGATCGGGGCCCAGATTTCTCGGATTTTGGGCTGTTTCATATTAAACCTCCAGCCAAAATTCATTGGTGAAAAATTTTACATCAGTTGCTAATAACCTCTATTTATGGTACATTTTGGACTACAGGAACGACATTAGGTGATGGTCAAAAAAGTATTCCGAGATCAGTAAGAGGTGTATGCTACAAAGCGCAAGTAGGGCAGCGACTTTGTTCACCCTAAGTGCAACGAAAAATTGCCTGCCTCTGGAGACGTCAAGGTTGGTGCAGTAACCGCCCTGGAGGTGGTCCAGGTGGGCATGGACGGTGCGGATACAGGCATAATCCATGCACGAAATCATGCAGAATGTGCAGCCTCCCATATGTTGTCGGGAAGGCTGAATCTCATATTCAGGCTGCATAGTGCTATGCCAAGGCCAGTGGTAAAGCTGAAATCAGTATAGCATGCGGGTTGATCCTGCCCAGACATGCGACCTAGATGGAATGTACGAGGTTGCAGGAGGTCATTGTACGACGCAGATGTGTCGACAGGAGCGACTAGTGTTAAACAGGCAAGCACAGAGGTCTGGAGTCAACAGTAAGAACTGAAGATCCAGGGCAATGCTACTCTACTTATATACCTACAGGAACAAAGGAAGTAGCTAGAATGGAAACAAAGGAATAGCTAGAACAAGATACAAGGGGAAGGCCAGATAAGTAACTACAAAGAGATGTCCATATCAAGAACAAGGGGACATCCATATCTGGAACAAGGGAACATCCATATTGGGAACAAGGGAGTATCCATATATGGAACAAGGGACCAGATGTGAAGGCACTCGATACTTTCTGCCTCCGCCCCTTTACCATATTGGGACGAGCACTGCCTTTGCCGACGGCACGTCGAACCTCGGCAACGAAGTCAAGCTGAAGCCCCAAGTTTGTTTGGCTGTCTCTTCCCCAACCTCCGCGACACCCTCCCGCCTGCCTGCCCGCCATGCCCCTCTTCACAAACCACGCCACGATGAGCATCAATGCTCGCCACGTCCGCTGCCCCGAGTCGGCCCATTAACACGGGGTGGCGGCACTCCAGCTCACTCTGCATCCTGGTCTTCCCGCCCACCTACAACCTGCAGACTGCGCTCCCCACGCCACTGCTTGCGCCTAGTCACCAGAATCTTGACTCGCGACCATTGCCGGTGCCTCGATAACCGCCGCTGTGCTTGGGAATTTCATCCAGGTACATTTCTGCGCTTTCATCACCTTGCTTCCACCTCGTCTCCACCCTTTCCACGTGCTTCTTCTATCCAGTGCTCACGCTGACCCTTTTCAGATCTACCCTACATCGCCCTGTATGCCTTCTTCGCCGACTGGCTACACCCTGCACTTGCACCGTGCTTTGAAGGCCTGGAGATTGTGTGGGCCTATATTTTCTGGCTTCAATTATGGCATGTGTTTTTTCATATCACTTTGCCCTGGCTTCTTTCCTTCCTTTTCGTTCTCTTTCCCCGCTCCGTATATGTTCCTCCCCCTGCCACCCTCCCCGTTTTGTCCTTTGTAATCACTCGGATGCTAATGCCCGCCCAGATATCCGCTCCGCACTCTTAACGCCAAGACACTCCTGGGAAGCGCGCCCGACTCAGGTACGCGTGTTGTTCATTCGCTGTCAATCAGCCGACTAACTGACAATCTGCTTTAGCTCCAAATCCCCTCCCCGTATGGCAGTGCCGCCTTCCACTGCCCTCGTAGCATCATGCCTGGACCTCCACTTCACCTCCGCCAGCCTTCTCTACCATGCAACCTACCTGCCAGATGCGACGCAAGGCACCTGCAGTGCCGACAAATTCTCAGCCTAACTCATCTAGCTTTAATAAATTTTTCGCATTTGTAGCCTATGTGCCGCCTCAATATAAGTAGTATCATACAAGTAGCATTGTACATCCCTAGAATTGTAATTAAAGTGTTTCTTCTCCAATAGAATTTTCTCTCTTCATTTCGTGGACTTGTCCGAATCCGCTGTCCAAACGCCGTGGTGGCAGCTCGCTAGGCACATCACGGCAAAAGTCACTGTGCCGAAAAATGCCGCGATCAAAATCCCAATATGGTAAAGGGGCAGAGGTGGAAAATATGCAACTATGTGAAGGGATCAAACAGGATCAATGATCGGATCATAGAGGATCAGATCAGATCAAAGATGCAAGAATGTCACAGTCCATTCACACACTCCAACACGGCTTGGGGTGCCAAGCTACGGGCCATGGTCATGGTCGCCAGTGGAGGGTGGGGACACTCAGGCCAGGGCGGTGATGTGGTGCAGGATGTCAAAATATCTTGGAGCTGTCTATGGACGTTGGGAGCAACAAGGAGGGGACAGTCAAGGGGGCCCAGGGCATCTAAGAGGGCTCTAATATCTGTAGGAGCATCGACGGGCACTTCAGGATTCAGGAGCACACCAAGGCTTTGGGGAGCGCGGCAGGACATGAGATTGTCCGTGGGTGGGGACGTGACATGGTGTGTTTGGTTCGTGTGAGCGTAAGTGTGTTTAGTGCTACTGATCAACCACACCCGTGTTTTTTTCACGGGTCCTCTCAAAACAAGGGTTCACGGGGGTGTGTTCAACAGGAACCTGTGGCGAAGCTGAATGGTCTTGCTCGTCCTGAGCTAGCAAGGCATAGTGCTGCCCAGATCATTGTTAAAGCCGTGGAGGCAGGAGATTCCATGGCTTAAGCTCATTGTTAATGCTATGGAGGTGGGAGATTCCTTGGCTTAAGCATTGAATTAAGGGGCCAAGGAACAATAGAACTTTGGTGGCACAGGTGTTAAACAGGCAAGCACAGAGGTCTGGAGTCAACAGTAAGAACTCTGTTAGATTGCATGAGATGAAACTACAAGCTCAGATACCAAGTAAGTCCAGTTCGTTGTTAAAGACTTTCAGTGTTGACTACTGGTCAACGAGTCATTGACTATCTGGGAGTTGGAAGGTCAAAAATCACAACCGCCACCACAACCGGCCATGGTGTGGGAGCAAGTGCCAGGGAGATACCAAGACTCAATCTAAAGATGCTCACACAAAAAAAAAGGTTGCAGAATAGATAAATTACACATACAATTTTGAAGAAAACCAGTTCACCCTTTACGTCTGAACCCTTTACATCTGAACTCCCTGTTCCTGTGTCTCAGGTGGTCCAGACAGAGGTCTTTCTCCACGTCTGAGCAAGTCCGAACTGGAGTACAGCACCATGTTAACCCACAGTGTAGCCCATGTGTTCTCTTTCTGGTTTGTCCATGCTCAAGTCTACCTGCACATCCTATGATAATGCTATGCCCTCCAAAATGCAGTCAAATTCCCAGTGTCTTATTGTTATGAACCTGTTACCTCCTAACCCTAACCCCTGCAAAGCTAGAGATGGCTTGGCAGCCCTCAATGTTTCTTGGGTTTCCTCAGCTCACACCAAAGTCGTCAGTGATAAAAACATGATCTGCTTCATCTTTGCATCTATGGGGAAAACAGAGTATGTCAAGCCTGGAGGAGTGTATGATCAGTCTTATTCTTGTCCAGAATGAGGGAACTAGAACATACTTCAGAGACTACATCACTCAGGACCTGGCCTTGGTGATGCCAATAATAACATGCTTATTGTACTTGCACCTCTGTTGACCAAAGAGCAACAGGCTCTGGTGGGACCAGCTCAAATGGCCAAGCATAACCTCAAACAGCCTGGAATCACATTGTCTATATAGTGGACTTCCTCCACAGCATCAGACTCATGCCATTTCTGCTTTTGTGTTGCTCCAACATTTTATCTCCCGCTATCCAGGCCCATTTCTGCTGTGCCTTCAGCGACTTTAAAGCAGCTAAACCTGTGTTGCTGCCAAGTGAGCCCACGAGGTCTTCAACACAGGTATACCATTTTGGAATATGGTCTCTTTATATGAACGAGCCCATTGTCTCTACCGACACATGCCAGCCCATAAAATCTCCAAAACAGCAGGCAATACTTATACCTCTGATTGATCAGCTACTGGGGCTGGTCCAAAAACATATGGTGCCCCAAGCACTTTGCCTGCTGCTTTACTACACATCTCAGCAAATTGAAATACTTACACTGTATGTGTCATATAGTCTTATTGGCTCCTTTTTTATTCTGAGATGGCCACCCAGGGTGTACGAGCACATCAAGCAGGTTTTAGCAGAAGAGCTGGCTGCTTGGCCTGTCTTAGACTTTGGAGGGTTGTGGTTTACCATTGCTATGAAAGAGGGATCCAGTGAGATCATATACCCCTCTGGTTGCATTCATTTGGGTTGTTTTGCACCTGAACTTGTTGTGGACAGGGTGCGAGTTCTACGTGCTTCAGCTTAAAGGAAAGATTCCTTTCTGTTTGGTCCATCGGTGGCCGGAACCAAAGGGTGCAACCAAGATATTAGGAACACAGTTGTTGTAATAGACATGTAAAATTGTCTAGAACACCTATCATTCACCATTCGCTACACTCCGTGCTAAACAGCCCATACTCTTCAAATGCGAAAATCAAGGACAAGAGCCGCAAAGTCAAGCTGTTCTGTGTGTAACTCACACATCTTGTAAGTTCCCATGGGACCCGTTGGCATGTGCAATTGCCAAGGATGATGTGGCAACACGAGGCGCATGGCAAAGCACTGCCTGCCCTTTACCGGCAGAGATACAAAGTCGATGCCAACACGGAGGAGGAAAAGGAGGGAACCCAGGTAGACGAGGGAGAGGGCAAGGGCAAGGGCAAGAGCAAGGGTGACGGAGAGAAGGGCGACGGCAGCAAGAAGGGCAAGGGCAAGGGCAAGGGTGAGGAGAACAATGAAGAGTAGGAGGGAGCTTGAAAAGCTGAGGGAGGATGATTATGAGAAAAGGGTTGCGGCGTGAGACTGCCTGCAGCCACAAGGAGCTGGCCGAGTATGTGTTTTTCTATTCTTTTTGCACTGCTAATCTTCTGCTGCAGTCGCCGAGCCAATGCTGAAACCGTCTCTGAGAGCATGCTCGAGGCTGTCTGCGTCCAGACGCAATCAGTGCAAGGGGTTGCTTCTGCTCGGGGAGATCATTAAAGGCAAAGAAGGAGAGGAGGACAAGGTGTTTCTTTCCATGTAAGTATATTTTTTTAGGGTGCGGTCGTTTCTCAAGTGTTCACAGATTTTTTGGTTGCCTGTAAGAAGGATAAACCTTGGCCTCTTTATGCTGTTATCGGAGGAGCCGCACCCTGATCCTTGTGTTGGAGTGTGTGAATGGACTGTGACATTCTCGCATCTTTGACCTGATCTGATCCTCTGTGATCCATAATCATTGATCTCCTTATCTGATCCCATCTGATCTCTCTGATCCTATCCGATCCTCTTATCTGATTAGGATCTTATTGTCCTGATAACAATCTTATTGTCTTGACATCTATCTTATTGTCTCTAGCCATGTTCTCAACCTAGTCTATAGATCCCTCCAAGTTCTCTCACCCCTCCGAGTTCTCTCAGTACAACCCGTACCTCCGTGCACCTGCAGCTCAACCCCAAGGCTATAGCCGCCTACCTGCTTCTGCAGTAAACACCGCTGGCTTTGGGGCAGCTGCTCTGCCCGAATATACTCCCCAGACATTGCTCCCAGGTTACCGTTTAGTCCCCTTCATCAGTCATGTTCTCAACCTAGTCCATAGATCCCGTCCAGCCGGAAATACACCACTGAGTCTCTGGGTCCACATATCCAACTGTACGACACCGCCCTGCCTTAAAATTTGATCGTGCCGCAAATACCAGGCGTGCGGCAGAGCTGATCTACAACATTTCCTCTGCTCGCCCTGACAAGCCTCAAGTTGCAGCGCTGGAACGTTGGCTCATGAAACATAGCCCTGAATTCATCCCCCAGTGCCAACGCCCTGAGACACTGCTTAAATTCTTCCCCCAGCCCCAACGCCCCGAGAATGCACCAGACCAAAAAAGTGCGACACGCCAAGAAACCCCGAGATCAGCCCCCGTGCGCACTGAATTGTTTCATGCTTTATCGCAAAGATAAGTCAAAGACCGTTGATGGGAGAACACAGGCACAGAAGTCGGGGGAAATTGGAAAGATGTGGAAAGCTGAACCTGAGGAGGTGCAAGCTGACGCACGACACGCCGAGATCGGCAAGGCGGAGCACGCCGTGAATTTTCCTGGATATAAGTACTAGCCCAGGCGCAAAGAGAAGACAGCCCTGTAGAAGCTCACCTGATGGATGAAACAAGAAGAGTCAACGCTGCCGCTGCCTGGTATTATATCCTTATGCCTACCATCTGTTTGTACAGGTCTCAAACTTACATACTTGTCTGTTTGTGATACCTTGGCCTGCATCCTTGTATCTACCTTGGTGTTTGCGGGTACTATGTCTGATTCGAGCCAAATCTGGTTTTTTTTTTTGATAGGTTAGCCTTCTCTGATGATCCCTTGCACTGGTGGCACCCTACAAGAGGCGGCGGTGACGTCGGGACAGTCAAGCGTGAGACGGAAATGATTCCCTCTGGGGGTCGTGTGAACATCAGCATGATGCACGTCAGCTGCCGAGTGGTCAGCCTCAAAATCTTTTGACTTACAAGTTCCCGAATCTCGCGTACTCTCGTGCAATGCGTTACGATGCACTGCCCTCGAAACCTGATGCATTCCGAAGAAGGAGACAAGGAATTTGCAGAATCAGAAGCGGAGGATGACTGCGGCGACAATTCGCACACGGACAAGCTTGAAGCCATTACGTACATCTATTACCCCGCTGTCGACTGGAAAGGGTTATTTTTACAGGCTCCAGTGCCCAACATTAGCCCGGTCGCCGAGCAGTTGATACAAATCGACCACAAGTACCTCAAAAGGCCACTGGCCAACGATGACGCCACAACATTTCTGTGAGTGTTTGCCTGATTCTTGCACCAAGTTCGGCCCATGATGTTTCCAGGTCGCCAATCCGAGCTCACACATATTTTCGACTTCAACAACTCGGTGACGACTTAGTGTCGCTGTTCAATACAGATAGTGTTGCAGTACGGATTTGTTCCTTGCACACTATTGGCAGAATAGCTCAGTTGGAAAGAGCACTAGTGGTGCAATCACTTAGAGGTCCCGGTTCGATTCTGGGTTCAGCCATTTTCCAACAGATAGTGAGCCTCGTGTAAAGGTGGCGGTGCAGAATAGGCTGCTACAGCTAAGGTAAATAAAAGGATAATTTTTTGGTTTGGGGACATACCTCAAGTTGTCAACATTCAGGAGTGGCACAGGCTCCGACCAGAGAGCTCACTATGGTGTGCACTTGCTACACTGGGATCGTCATTGAGACAATGACCTCATTCGTAAAGAGTTGTCTTATAGCCCTAGGTTGCTACTGATGCCGGTCGGCCTGCAGTTCAGCATCTTGAGCTGATAAAACTATGCAAGAATGGTGTTCTGAGCGGTGCAGTATACCCCATAAGGTTGGTCTCAAACTTTCGCATTGCAATTGAGCCTGAGCGGTTTTTACCAGATCCTTATTTTACATCCTCAAGGGCACATTCAAGAGTCAGAATCAATCAAACACCGTGTGTATCTGTTTTTTGAGCACTAGTTTCTAACTAAATTGATTTTACAGCGGGTCATGTTGGAGTGCGTGAATGGACTGTGACATTCTCGCATCTTTGATTTGATCTGATCCACTGTGATCCGTGATCATTGATCTCCTTATCCGATCCCATCTGATCTCTCTGATCCTATCTGATCCTCTTATCTGATCGGGATCTTATTGTCTTGATAACCATCTTATTGTCTTGACATCTATCTTATTGTCTCTATTGTCTCTATTGTCTTGATAGCTATCTTATTGTGTCTATTGTTCTTATTGTTCTTATTGTTCTAGCTACTCTATTGTCCTCATAGGTATATAAGTAGAGTAGCATTGCCTTGGATCTTGAGTTCTTACTGTCGACTCCAGACCTCTGTGCTTGCCTGTTTAACAGGTCAACCAGCTAGCATGTACCCTAGGTCTCCGGAGAAGAGACCTCAACTTCGTAAGCATGTTCCCTTCACTGGATTGAACAAGTATTCTGAACTTTACGAGTCCTCCAACTCCCGGGGGAAATGGACGGCACCAGCAGGGTCTGTTAAGCTGACGATGGCAAATAACATGTCCATCTGGAGTCGGGGGTGGCATAAGGCAGTCCCCACAGATCTAGACTATTGGTGGAGATTGTGCCTGACACCATCGATGCTATTGTCTTCATCAAAAAAAGATGTAAGTGGTGCGGCTCAAAGAAATCAACAGATGCTGATACCAGGAATTCAGGCAATGTATCGCATCTGCTTCCTCACTCACATCCATTTCCACTAATCCCCACACTTTTCCCTTTTATCACTTCTCCCTATTTTAAGGAGAAACCATCAACTTTTCATTTCACTACCCATTTCCCGAACTTATGAGAAACTCCCGAATAAAGTCATTTCCGGAGGACCTTGTGTATAACATTTTATACGCCTGACACCAGGTGAGGTTGAGGACAGAGCTGGAGGAACAAAAGGATTAGAATTGAAATTTAAAGACAGAACAATTGAATTAGAGTAAGAACGGAAGATGATCGCGATGTGCAGAGCAAAGGAGAGGGATGCCATGCATATAGGCCACATAGACACAACACTTCCCTCTCCCTCCTTGCAAAGAACACATCTCTGTATCTCTGTGGGAATGAAACCTCTGATTCAACGAGAACTCACCAACATCAGCAGGAATAAGTGGGCAAATAATAGTGACCAAAAACAAGCAAAGCCTGATACTCACTGACTCCGCGACACACCCATATAACCCTCTGCATCCAAAATTGTCCATAGATCCATTGGGCGCAAGATCTTTGGCTTGTGTGCAGTGAAACATTGTTGCCCACCACTGCAAGTCCACAGCTCTGTCGGTGGGGAAGGCAAGTCAGAAGAAAAAGGCAACTGAAAACAGCCTCTGGAAGACGTTGATGGTAAGAGGAAGAGAGGTGTTTGGCTCTGATTTGGACAAGCCCTATCTTTGCTTGTTCATCAAACCACGCGTACCACCAGGACACATCTCAAGTCCCTTTGTCATTTGTCACAGAACCACAGGTAGGTGACTGATCGCAGTCGAAAATCAGTCAAGCTGAACAATCTTTTGAGTCGCGCACCTTAATATGCCTCAAATTCTAGTTCTTGAAGACGAAGAGCTTTCTGAACTCTTGGAAATAGTAAATGCTTCTGGGTCTTCAAATCATCCAGCACTACTAGCCTCCTTTGGTGCCACTGTCTCTACTGCCTTACTCAACTGTCCACCCAGCTGGGATGCATATCTATCCTTTTTCTCAGAGGGTCTACCTACCACTTCAACTTCTCTTACTGGGGTTCCTGCTGTGTCTGAACACTTATCTGGCATCCAGATGCTTCTTGCAAGTAGCGTGTCATGTCCATCACATTTTATTGGTTGGTAAAAGTTCTATGTGTCTGCTAAAGAAACTGATACTTATATTCAGAGGACCAGCAGCTGGACAAGGCCTCACGACCCTTTACGCCGTTTTTGTCTTTATCTTTGTCCTCCTCTCTCACCCTCCACAATTTTCCTTTGACCGGCAACCCAATGTTCTCGCCTTTGTCGTCCTCTCAGCACAGTTTCCTATTGACATCTCCCCCCCCTGGACTTAATGGCAACGGTAAACGCATTGGGGAGGAGCATTCTGAAGCTCCTGCTGTGAAAAAAGTCATGCTACTGGTTCCCATGCTAGCACAGGTTCAAGGCAAGATGAGGGAGGCTGGCAGTGGGGCAGGGGGAGATGCAGCAGCAGGAGGAGATCGAAAAGCAGGATGTCCACAAAAGGGGGATGGAGCGAGCATAGGGGGAGATGATGATATTGAAGATGTTGATTGTGACTACCTGGGATTCCCCATCTATGGAAACGGGGACAATGATGATGACAACAATGATGATGAGGACAAGGACAAGGATGGGCATGGGACAATGGCATGGGGGGTGGGTCTGGGACAAGGGCTGACGCCGCTGCTGCAGCAAGGACTGCCAAGTCCAAAAAGGGCCTATCAAAATCAAAGTCAAAGGGGAAGGGGAAGGAGAAGGGGAAGTCAAAACACCCACTGGGCTACACCATTAAGGGCACTGGTCCTCCTCTCACCAAGGATGCCGGCTTTCTCCTCAGTGCTCCTATGGCCTCTATTTTTTTCCCAGGAGAAATGCACCCAGCTGGACACATTCCTTAGAGCTCTCTGCTAGCACTGACCTTCCTTCTGTTGTCAGTAAATTGAATGCATTGGGAACCAAGAACCAAATCACATCCTTCTGGTATATGGTTAATCTTGTCCAGCTGGCCATGCACATTCATAGGTATGCTGTTCTTTCATCTTTTTTGTGTTTCTCTCTGAATACTTTGCAGTATCAGGGAGGACTGCGCACACAAACACCTGCATGTACCTAGTTACAATAGATTTGCCTAGGAATATGGAGGTTCCTCTCCCTTCACGTTCAAGCAGAGGCTTGAGAGTGGTACAAGGCTTTTGTTGTTATGCGAAGCTAATAAGTTCATCTCTCACATCCAGGCACAATACTACTAAATTCTAACAGGTACACTATATATCCGGGTCATAATAGCAGCCACCAGCATGCAGGAAGATTTCATTTCTAGGAGTAAAAGCACTGATGACAATATAATAGTTCTCTGCTCAGCCCTCAGGGAGGTGAGATGAACATGGTTCCCAGCTCGATCAATCTTGCAGAGATGAGCGGTGCCACACTTGACACAGGTCCGGTATTCTGCATCAAGCTCCGCCATTGCCTTCTTTTCGGCATCCTCCACTCCCTCATCTCCATCGCCATCACCATCTGTATCGTCGTTGTAAAGGTCTATGGTTGTCATCTTACCTCCTTTCTTCGTTCTTCGTGCCCTTCTTGACCGCGGGAGCCTTTTTGTTCATGCTGCGCGAAGAGAACATATACTGGCCAGCATTAGCAGCGCTCGACAGAGAAGCAGACCACTCACATTATCCGGGAACACTGTGATCGTGACACTCAGGTCTTTCTTTGACAGGATCTTCTGGCTATAATCTGTTATCAAACCACGCCAGTCCTTATCGGTAGAAAGGTTGAGCGCCGGAGCTTTTTCTTTGGCTGATGAGAGTTTGTACGCGAGAGTCGGCTTACGGGCCACGCTAACACAGCCTATAGTCTCATACATAATTTCTAGGGCATCTTCGAACGAGTGGGAAGAAAGGAGCGCGACACGCTGGTTGCCTTCCGTGGATGCCCGGGGGATCATGAAGACGATCTCTGGACGGTTTCTCGTAAGTTTGTCTTGTTCCTTTTACATGTCACTTTTGCTTAGTATGCATCTGCCCAGATGAGAAATGGGGCCCTCTTGTCAACCACTTAAGAGTACCTCTAGAATATATATGAAACCAAGCAAAGGGGCTGACTAGTATCAATTTTCATTACCACGTTCCGGACCCCTCCACAGCCCAAGTCACCAGAAAGGTCGCTTTTTACAGTCTTATTGAAACAGATGAGATACTGGAGAAGGTCCCCACAAAGTATTCATTTTCTTTGTGATTGGGATATCAAGCTGATAGGATCCAGTTTTGCAAAGCTTCCCCGTCGTTCATCAGCCTGGTACAGCCCTGTCGGTCCTTGGAATATATTCCAAGACCCAGAGGACCCTCTACTGCTGGATTTTCACACAATTGTGACTCTTGCTGACTTTGTGAAGACATCTTGTCCGGTTACTGCCAGTACCACCAACAAATTCACAAGAGAGCAGAGGGAGATAGCAGAAGAAGCAGATGTTGCTCAAGACCTTGAAGAATTGGAAGAACTGGTACTTCTTCCATATATTCAGTTTCCTCCCATTAACCATATAGATGCAGATTGCAAACCAAGGCCCAGATGGATACCAAGATGGAGACAGTTACATTGAAATCCAGTCCATCATTCTCAATGAGTATGTTGCCTTCTCTATTCTACTGGAAGCTTGCTTACCAAGTTTCCACAAGACCTTCAAGGATGATAACCGAAAGACAATAAGACCCAGATATGATTCCAAGAAGCAGTAATGAGAGAAATGCGGAGGGAGGAGGAATGGTAGAGAGAGAGATAGCTAGCTAGCTTGTAACGTAACACGTGAGTAAAGCGTGATGTGAGTATCTCATGACAGAGCAGGTTTACACCCTCCCTGTCTTTGAAAAAGCGCATGCGTCCCACAACAATACAACCAGAGAGAAAGAAAAGTAAGATAAGTAAACACAACCAATTGCATGCCCAGGAGATGCTCGCGGCGTCAAGGCCGGGCCGCTATGGGCAGACCTCCCGACTGCAGGGAGAAAAGAAGGGTTTGCCAGCTGGTGTTCCATCGTCCATCAGTGAGTCGAGCCACTTGCGGAGTGCATTGGTGTGCGCCAGCGAGGCGATAGGGCCAGATTGTGCAGCCTTTGAGTTGAGCCAATCGCGGAGTGCGTCGAGGTGAGTAACCTCGCGTCCTGGGAGCCAATGGGTGTCCTCGTCACCGTAGCCGGCCTATCGTACCAGATATTGGAAACTGCGGGCGCATTTTCATTGGTTGATAATGTCAGCTACTTCATGTTCCTCGCCTAAGTCAGTAATAATAGGTCTGGGACAGTCTAGTTTTCGGCCAGGGAAGAGCTTGTCGTTGTTCTCGATATACAGTTCGATTTCCGAAGTATGGAAGACAGGAAAGACATGCGGCTGTGAGGCCATGTCGAGGGTAACGGTAGAGCATTCCTTGTGGACAGCCTTGATCATGAAGGGGCCGTCGAAACGTGGCATGTACTTGGCAACTCGAAGTTCGCCTTTCTCCCCACCGCGTACATATGCGCCTCTGCGGTTTGCGGTGGAGAGTTTGACCCGTTCGCCGACCTTGTAGTCGGGATCCGAGCCCCGTGTTTTGTTAGACTGTTCGGCCTGGGTGAACTTGGCAGCTAGGAGGTTGTCCTGAGCGTTGTGGAAATCGGTTTCGAGGTGTTCAATGATATCCGCGGCAAGGACATCGGCAGGGATCTTTGAGACTGGCACAGTCGGAGCAAAGGGAGGGATGAGCCACGGAGAGCGACCCATACACAGTTGGAAGGGGGAATAACCAGTTGAGGCATTCACAGTGTTCATGATGTGGAACCATACACAGGGTAGGGTGTGCACCCAGCCGGTCTGGTTCCTGGAGACGTGGTAGCGGATGCATTGATTAACAGTCTTGTTTGTGTGTTTGCTCGCACCATCGGTCTCTGGGTGGTACGCAGTGGACAGCTTGAGTTTGACACCTGTGAGCTTATGGAGGGCTTTCCAGAAGGCAGAAACAAAGAGCTTGTCTCTGTCGGAGATAATGTCTAGTGGGCACCCGTTCTCGCAGTACCAGTTGTCAAAGAAGAGGAGGGCAAATTCTTCTGCGGAGACATTGGTGCAAGTGGGAACAATCCGGACATCGGAACCGCTGTGGTTGGTCATTTTAATGATGCAGTTGTAACCCTGGTCCTCTGGCAGAGGACCAATGAAATTGATTGCCATGGAATCACAGCGGTCATTGGGGATCAGAAGAGGGTGAAGGGGGCCTGCTTTGGGCATAATACGAGACTTGTTGGTTTGGCACTCGGGGCAGCCGGGGATATAAGCACGCTCGAGGTCGCGTCTCATGTTCGGCCAGTAATACGTGTCGTGCAGGGATTTGTAGCTCTTATCAAAGCCAAAGTGACCGAGAGAGTTGTGAGCGGGCCTGTAAAGGTTCTCGCGAATGGTGCCCACACGTGGAATAATCAGCTGTGAGCCAATGTACCACAAGCTGTTGTCGTTTACTAGGCCCGAGAAGCTCGGAGTAATCACATCGAATTTGGCACACCAAGGGTCCAACGTGTACCCTTCGCGGATGGAGTCCACAAAGGCCCCATCAACGGAGATTTTCAAGATGGTGCAGATTGGATTAGGGACATTCTCTGCAGGTGTTCGAATTCGTGTGCATGCGAGGCAGCATGCAGCGAAGAAGGGCGAGGTACCCACACAAGAGACCGAAGCAACAGCCATTGACTCAGAGTCTTCGTCAAATGGGGCCAGTGCTATCGACTCGGGGTCGGGGGGTCTCAGCAAAGTCAGTCCTGGACAGCACATCTGCCACAGTGTTGTCCTGGCCCTTGACGTAAATGATACGGCAGTCAAATTGAGCCAAAAATTCCATCCAGCAAGCTTGGCGCCGGGAGAGGTCCCTCTGGGTGCTAAAGTTTTCCAGAGTGCGGTGGTCGGTGTAGACATATACCGGTGAGCCAACCAAATCAGAGCATCAGCATCGCAAGGCACAAATAATTGCAAGGAGTTATTTTTCATGTACAGAATAATAATTTGGCACCCTTGAAAGTCATTGAATCAAAGGCAACAGGGCGGGCCGTTTCCTATGTGGGGCTGTATGAAAGGACCGCGCCCGAGTGTCTATCACTTGGCGGTCACAAATATCTTATTATCACCCATGTCTTGATGGTTGATAGTAGTGAGGCAGTTGCGTCCGACCACAATTTCTTTTATTGCGTGGAAGGCATCCTTGTGCTCAGAGCCCCAGCCAGGGAAGCACTTATCAGCCGCCTTGGTCGTCAGGCGGTGTAGGACCTCAGTATGGGTAGCGAGGTTTGGGAGGAACTGAGATACATATCGGACAACACCCAGAAAGGCTTGTACATTAGTGGATGACTTGGGGGTGGGCCAATTCAGAATTCGTTCAACTTTGCTGTCATCAGCTTCGATTCCGCGTGCAGAAATTTTATGGCCGAGGAATTTAATAAAATGTTGTAAAAGTTTTGTTTTGTTTTCATTGCAGTATAGACCAGCGGCCTTCAGGCAGTCAAAGATAATGCGTAAATGCACTTCATGCTCTTCTACGGTGTCAGACCAGATGACAATGTCATCCAGGTATACGTGGCAGATCTGTCCTATGTGTTCCTGAAGGGCGGCGGTGACATGTCGCTGCTGAATGGAGGGAGCATCGCGTAGGCCCTGTGGCATCACTAGCCACTCGTAAAGACCCAGTGGTGTGCTCACAGCAGTGTACTTTACCGAATCAGGATGTAGGCAGGTCTGAAAGAAGCTGTCTGTAAAGTCTATGGTGGACCATATTTTTCCTTTTGTGCAGTCAGCGAGTATGTCTTTGACCCAAGGCAAGGGAAAAACATTGTGGACCATATTTGCGTTGAGTTCACGGAAATCATTCACCCAGCGTGGTAGCGCCTTTCGGTCCGCTTTTGGAATGAGAAATGCAGGGGAAGCAAAGGAGGAGTTCGAAGGGCGTATGCAGCCCGCATCAAGATGTTTCTGAATGAGAATGTTCCAAGTGTCGCGGTACTTCCGGGGGCTGGAGTAGGAACGTTTTGACAGAGATTTATAGGCTGTCTTCATCTGAATTTCGCATTCAATGTCGGTGGGCAAACAGTCCACATGGGGTATTGGCTCGAAGATAGGTCGATACTCTTCCTTGAGCTTGTTGCCCAAGGCCTGAAGATGTTCCCAATCGGTGAGGACTTCAACGTGTTCACAGATTGCAGCAACCACGTCAACTTCCTCCACTGGTTCAAAGAGCCCCTCGCGTTCAAGGTGTTCACGACGGACGGCGCAGATGGCAGCAAGTTCCTTAGCCATTGCAATGTGGTCCGCTTTGGTAGTCTTCATATGTTCGCGAAGTTTGATAAGAGGCGGCTTAGGTAGGGGCAGGGGAGTGGGGTTCAAGAGATCGTAATTGACCCGCTTATCTACTACACTGTGATCGTGGTGGTCAATAACTAGGTGATTATGTGCAAGCCATAGCAGTCCAAGAATAACAGGGGCACAAAGGCCAGGTGCGATCAAAGCGACAGTATTTGAGGTCCATCGAGAGTCTGTACTAATGCAGCGGAGGTGTACATATTCAGTGAAAGTGCATTGAGAAGTGGAAGGGGAATCCGAAACAGCGACGTCAACCGTCTCGGGAACATGCAATCGGCAGCGACAAAGGTTGAGTTGGTCAACAAGCTCGGGCGTGATCAAAACTAAATGAGAACCATTGTCAATGAGGCCCCGAACGGAGATAGGAAAGTCGATGGCGGGACCGTCCATGAGGAAATTCCAGAAAAGGTGGGGGATCTTGTATGGAAAACTCACGTTGCGGGCAGAAAGATCGCCGTCAGACGTCCTGCTGCTGTTGTTCAGGTCGTCGATGTCGGGCAAGACAGCGGCGACGTATTAATGTTCTCTCTGAGCCTTAGTGCTTCTCTCATGCTTACTTCCATCTTCTCATAACTCTGCCTATTCTGGCAACTCCAGACTTGGTTCCAGACTCACCCTCCGCACAGACTTGACCTTCGAACGAAGGACTACTCGTCCCACATCTCCAACCAGGATCTCTTGAGCTTGCTTGCATACCTCCATCTCTGGATCCGGACCTCCGGTACCTCTGGAGTTCGCTCAAGTATTCAACCTACGAACCAAGAACCTATCAGACACCCCTCTGTTGTCATCTCCTCAGTCCTACGAACCAGCACGGCAGTTAACACTCACCCTGCGCCTCAGTGGTGTTGTGTCTTTGATATCCGTGATTTCGGATGTAGTATCCCAGGCAGCCAGTTAACATTCCTCCTACATTGACTATTTGTTCCTATGGTTAGTTTCGTCCCTCCAGTAACTCCGTCCTCCTCCGGTATTGGACAACCTTCCTCCGGAATCTCCCCATACGTCTTCTCCTCTTTTCTTCCCCTCAACCCGGATATAACACTTCACCTCTAGCATGGTGAAGCCTCAAAGACCCACATCACACACCTCTTTCTGGCTTGAGCCTGTTCTTGGATGAGCTTGCAACAGGTGTGGAAGGACTGTTCACTAATAAAGGTCAATTTGGATATTTCTAGCAATACAACAATAAGCTCACATAATTTTGTCCTCTTGGCGTATTCTATCTCCTGGTCTTCAGAATCTTCCTGGTAGTCTCTCTTACATTTAGCAGGTACAGGGGTAGGACTAGTCTCGTAGCCTGAAATTTGTCAATATCCCAGTATCATGATCAAGACAAAGACAAACTCACATTTTCCAGGGACAGTCTCAAGAATTTCTGTTTTAATCGGATCCAGATCAATAACTGGGTTAAAATCTGAATTATACTCATCCAGGGATTCATCAGAAAGAGATAAGATGAAATTACTGCCGACAACAGAACTGTTGGCCTCCACTGCAGGTTTTGTATACCAAGATATGTAAACATCGTTGGGAATTGTTTTCCCCAGGGCTAATTACAATGAGAATGAGTGGTGGCAGTTATTCAATTGGGCAGCTTACCAATGAACAGACAGACACCAATATTGGTGGTTTTGGTGATCTTATACTTGGCAAGGTCTGTGCCAGCTGCTGAGGTCTTGGGGACAATCTTCAGGGTCTTATACTCTTTCGACAGGACAAACCATGAGGGTTGAGCGTCAGAGTGGAACTCAAAAGCCACCAGGAAGAGGTGACTGAATGTGTTGGTACATTCTTCTTGAGTCCATCCAGGGTCTATGGTCACACCAGCAGCAACACAGCCATGCAAACCAAGACACTCAATATTGACTAGACTGGGGGGCTCTAGACGAGCCTTTCAGCTGACAATTCTAGGAAGCACGTAGTAAGCTCATCGACCAATGGTGGTTTGTAATATTATCAGTCACTGACCTTCACTCCCTGCGTCAGCAGAACTACATGGCAAGAAAATGTCCTGTTCGTTGATCGATGTGCTCTGAACCTATCAAGAAAACACCAACCAAAACCAAACCTACACACAGAAGTGCATCAGAACGGAACAGAAGTGCTCGAGACGTGCACAGACGAGTATCAGACCCTGGTACAGGGCCTTATAAAAGGTTGCAGGGAATGTTATAAACCTCGGAAATGAGGAGAGAGTGTTGTGTTGTTTATAGAAATCCTTGGAACGAAGTCCAAGTACTTGAGCCTTGTTCTGAGTGAACCGGAATGGAACCGGAACAGACAGGAAAGCTAGTGGACCGCAACGAGAGTGTCAATGCGAATGGAACCCTTGCTGTGCAAGTGTTCTGGCTAGATCTGATTGAACAAGGGTAGACCCGAACAAACAGGAAGCACAGTAGCGCGGTGATGTAAAGCTTCGCAGCTATGAGAAACAAACGAGAACGAGTTGCTGGGGCTCTCCAAAGCGAGGTGGATGCCGATTCCAAACGTAAAACAGTAACAACAGTAGTGGGTTCCGATCCCAAGCGCTCCAGACAGTGGTGGGTTCCGATCCCAAGCTCTTTAACAGTAGTGGGTTCTGATCCCAAGCTCTTCACAACACAACCCAAACAACCAAGTGCGTACTCAGCACAATCCCAATAGTTCCAGTCACTTTCAGACTATTCCAGACGAACGGCAAAGTCGGATCCCAAGGATACCGATCACAAAAGAAAAGATTTCAAGCCAAGATGAATTCTAAGAGACACCTTGTTCGAACTCCCCGGTATCTGCCCAATTCGCAAGTGTTTCCGCCTACTAGCCATGGGGTGATTCTGTGAAGTCGCCCAAGATGCTCCTGCTACTAAATACAAAGCCCTGAAACACATGGAAACGTCTGAGAATAAGTAAGTATGAGTAAAATAGTCCGTTTATCTGTCCGACTTCCGTGTATCCATTGTAAGAATGGGTATCTGAGTCCTTCTATTGGCTGCCCATGTTGAGCACGCCATCCTGGTGTGATCCTGTGCACATGTGTGATCGGTCAGACTGTGCCAGAGCCATCACAACAGATCCCCTATGTCGATCTTGACTGTATATGCTGTTCCTCCCAATGCCCGTGCCTTCCCGCCTACCGGAACATCTGGAACAGAAGCTCCCAGTCCATAGCTCTTCAGGGATACTGCATTTGAAGTACTTCCCAGTATGGGTACTTGTTCCAAGAGCCGACGAATGTAGGTCCAAGTGATCGGACCCTCGCTTAGTGACCATCCCTTATCCGAAATGCCCGGGACGGCGTGGAACCATCAAGATGTGATGTTCCCAGCCCCTTCCAGTGATCATCTGATCAGAACGCGGTACGCATCCCATGTCCAACACACAACAGGATTCCAGTCCATCCTCGTCTAGTTCCGTGAACAGGAATAGAGTAGACTTTGTGTTCTACTTGAATGTTGGGCTACACATCTCCTACAGGTTTCAGAGCGAGCACATGCCAATGGTTCCAGAGTGTTCCTCCCCATTCCCATCCGTTACTTAGTGGTTCCTGCCCTGCCAGCTATTTGGGAACCTCAGTACTGACGCTTCTGGAGCGTAGCCCAGCACATGTCTTGTCATGAAAAACACGAAAAAGCGAAGATTTCATGGGTGGACAAATCCCGTGCTTATCATTGTGCTCAACACTTTACTCAACACTTTGGTTGAAGCCTTGCTTTGGCTTTTGGAGGTCCCCTTTATTCAAGAGTGTCAGCATCTCGATGATCTATATATCAAAACACCACTTACTGCTTTCTTCTTACCCTTCAACTTACTAGAACTTCCTTCTGTGTCTGAAGCCACATGAAACCCTTTCAAAGCATTGTCTTTGGCAGTAGCCAAATCTGTGACACGAGCCTTGGGAGAAAGACGGTCGGATACAGGTTTCTCTAAACGGGCTGCAAAAGTGTCAAGCACTGCCTGCTTGGTATCCTGGACTATGATGGAGATAGGGCTATGACAACTTTTCCATGGCCACATTCCTGGCATTTTGACGGCACACTGGGGTCTTGAGGAGGATCATATGCTTCACAGTCACAGGCCAAGCCCTCTGCTGTGGTACCACAACACATAAAGATAAAAGAAAAAAGGGAGAGTAGAGAGAAGGAAGAAACAGTAAAATTTGGCTAACACCTTCTCCCGTCCGCCTAAATCCAATGCTGTGTCTGATGAAACAAAGACTATCTTTTCTCATACCATGATCCCTGAGTTACCACAGGAGCTGGTCAATGCCACCATAAACTGTCTTACAGACATTGGCGACCTTATACACTGTGCCCTAGTTGCACACTCTTGGTCACACTGCGCACAATCCCATCTTTTCAGGGAAATCTCTCTCGGAGTTGGCATGCAGGGTGGCTCCGCTCTAGGCCTGGTAGAAATACCTCCCCTAGGCACAGATTTCAACTTTCTGGCTTTCCATGATCTGCTCCAGAGATCACCACATCTTGGAGGATATGTTCACACCCTGAACCTGGGGATCCCGCCTTTGGAGTCGGAACTCTGTCCTCTGTGTATTATATCCAGTCCAGACTCTGTCCCACCTCTGGACCAACTCCACCATCTCCGGACCTCTGGTCCACCAGAGTTGGCTCTGGACTTCGGAACTTCCACTCTGCCTTCGTACCTCTCAGGTTTTTACGCAATGAAGGATTACTGAGTGTTTCCCATTTATCCGCCTAAGCATGAACCTGTGACTATGTTCTCTTTTGTATTATATGATTCTATCACCTCGACTTTGTATAAGTCTTCTTACTTATTGTTTAGCTTACTTCTTTCCCCTTCAGTAATAACAATTAGGATATTTGTATAAAAGACTTCTAGATACGCTACTGTACTTCAGTTTGATAATTAATGTTGCTTGACTTCCTCTTGCACTCAAGTTGACCTCCAGTGTTCCTGTTATATCTGTGTCAGGCGGATTCCGAATAACCGGCCAGATGTAAGCAAGCTCGGCCGGATTATCGGACAGCAGATGAATAAGGCCAGACGGATTGGTCCGGATGTAAAGTGATACCACGAAGTGAGCAGGTACACCGACTAACTCGGTGTCGAGGTAGGATGAAGGTAAAGAACAGACAACGGAGCAATGTGGAGGCAAAGCACGTTAATTATCAACTGAAGATATATGCAGAGTAATAACCGTATTTATACTAAATACGGAGATAATCCAAATGTAGTGAGAAGTAAGGGAAAGACAATAAGTACTTGTCGAGAACAATAAAGACAATAAGAGGAAAGCATGTGTGCATAAGTCATATGAACAAACATGGGGAAACACTCAGTAATCCTTCATTGCGTAAAACCCCAAGGGCGTGCATCACAGACAAAGCCGGATGCATCGGCATGTTGATCGGACGCATGCCCGAGGCACGGACAACACGTCCAGATGGTTGGAAGTAACCGAGCCAGAGGTCCGGTTCGGTTAAATATACCGGATGGATAAAGTGTCCAAATTAACCAGACACTCCCGGATGTGCATGGACATAACATTGCCACTACCGCCACCATCTCCCGAAGCCGGAGCGCTGGAAGTATCGCTGGAAGATTTTCCAGCCAGAGATAGGTTCGCAGCAGCACGCTCATTCGCGCTTGGTGTTACGGCAATGATACTGCTGATCGAGCTGCAAGGCGAGGGCCATGCGCTCTTGTTACGGTGTTTCATCGGTCTACTATATCACGGGGAGGAGGGTCGTCATGGTGCTGATGGGCAGCTACAGGTGGAACCCAGGGATGAAGGAATACAGTGTTGAAGACCGGATGAACCTTCCCAAAAGTCAGGAAGTTTAAGTTCATAGGAGATGGCTTCAACTTTGCAGACAACTGTGAAGGGACTATAACACCGGGCTTTGAACTTCTTCGTCAGGTAGTGAGTGACCAAATTTGCCCCGGATAGGTACACCTTATCGCCGGGTTTATAATTGGGATCTGCCTGCCATTTGGCATCATAGAACCTCTTCATCATCTCCTGTGCTGCTCGCATGGCGGCCCTCGCTTCCTCTTGGACTTTCGACATCAGGGTTGCAAATTTTGTTGCGTCTTCAGTCGGTACCTTGAGGCGTGGTTCAGTGCCCTTTCGGGGATGGAACCCCATAGTCATGAAGAAGGGACTGAATCCTGTGGTCTTACTAACTTGATCGTTGTGGTTGAATTCTGCAAGAGTTGACCAGTCCGCCCAATTGTCTTGTAAGAAGTTGGTGAAAACCCAAAGATACTGTTTGATATTTTGGTTGATGTGTTCGGTCTGTCCATCGGTCTGTGGGTGGTATGCTGTTAAGGTGTTCGACTTTATGCCCAGAAGCTTCAACAGATCCCACATAAAGTGTTTCACAAACTGTGTCCCTCGGTTGATTACCACCTCAGGTAACCCGAAGTCCTTCTATATATGGTCATGGTAAAAGCGCACCATCCCCTCTCCTCCTAAGTGCTCGGTACAAGGCACCACTCGGATTCCTTTCCCCAGTTGATCTACTATCACTGCGATAGAGTTGTACCCGTTACTGACGAGTAATTTGGTGATTAGGTCCACCAAAATGTTCTGCCACACTCCCTCTGGAACCGCGTTGGAGTGTAGGGGTCCTCAAAGCTTAGAGGGAAATAGCTTTGTCTTCTGGTACACGGGGCACACTGAAACATATTGTTTGGTGTCCGACAGCAGAGAGGGCCAGTAGTAGTTTCAGGTTACTAGTTCTGCCGTTCAGAATTGTCCCTGGTGTCCTGAAATATAGTTGTTGTGGTGTGCCCATAGAATCCAGTGTCATAGATCCCCAGTTGGAGGGACGTATACAGTTCGATACCGGGTTACGAACCTGTCCTTGTGGTCTTCCCAGCCCTCGGTCTTCTCCTCCAGTGCCTTCTTCACCACCTCTTCCCAATCAGCTTTCCTAGCTTTAATGTCTTCTATGAATTGATCACCCGCTGTGTCGTTCAAGACCGCCGGCATAGCTTTCAAAAATTCCTCACCATCCATCCTCCAGAAGTACTGTTCCGATTCAATTCAGATTATAAGCGGAACAATAAAGGAGTATGAGATCTAGGAGACTGGCACGGATCCCAAGACCGGTGAGCCCTGGGCGACCTGATGGATCTGCAAGAACAGTGTGGCCAAGGATGTGGTAGCCGTGTAGAAAGAAAAGCGCAACAAAGTGCTGAAGGAGTGGCATGAAGGGAGCCAGGGCTGGCACAAAGGTGTGTGTTGGGGTCTGCCTTTCCCCATCCTATCCGCAGGCTCAGACTCCTATCAATAAGCCCCGCAGATCAGTGGCACATCGACAACCGCAATGCGTAACTCTCTCACTCCATCCAATTCCTGCCCTGAGCCTTCAGATGCTGAGGAAAGGGACAGGAGAATTTGGTGAGCTCATTTGTTGACCTCCTTCCATTGCTGGTAGCTCATGTTTCACAAGAATTTGAGATCCCAGGAGACGATGGTCCATCTAGGTCCAAAGAATATACTGCGCATACAGGAGCCATGTCTTGCAGCCAGCTCAGACACATCTATTTTAATGCCGGTGAAACAGTGCACTTCTTATATGACTAGGAATAGCTAGTTGATAGGTATTGCGAACAAACACCCAAAACAACCAACCACAACCAATCTACCTCCAAAAATCTAAGTGCTTCTCTTTGTGAGTTCGGGTCCGGGCCGTAGTATGCAACCAGCAGGTTTGAACAAACACAAGTTTGATTTATAGGCTTCCAACAACACACTCTACAACGTACTAGCAATATGCAACCGCCAACAACAACACTGCTAGGAACCTAGGGATGGTCCGGGGGTGTGTTTATATGGGGTGGATACAAGATGGCTGGACCGCTAGGTCGAGAACACCAGGGCAGAGTATGTAGGTTTGTGAAAATCCTCGCTAAGGGCAGCCCCAAAGACTACTGAGGCTAACAACAAATGGACTTCAATCCTCAAACGGCAAGACTCTCCTTGACCGCCAACCTATTCCTTAACCAAGAATAGGAACCTTTCCGCTTTTATCGGCACTAGCTCATTACAAGTGTCCAGCTAGCAACCCAACACACTACGACAGAGCTTCCGTCTATATCGGGGTGAAGGCGAAGTAACTGACAAGTTATAGCCAAACTAGAGGTGGGGGCACCTAGTCCGTCTTCTTCTTAGTGGGCTCAAGTCAACACACAATCCACCTAGCAAGCGATCCAACACACTACAACAGAGCTTCCGTCGTGTCGGGGTGAAGGCAAAGTCACTAGCGCAAACTGCAGTTGGGTCTCGAAGAGAACACCCTTGTTTTATATGTGGAGGTCTAGGACCAACAACACGAAATCCTCAACTTAGTCACTCGATGTTTCCAGAGTCCACAGTTTACTGATTCTAATATAAAGACTACTACAAGTGAAGTTCGGTATCAACCTCCACTAGCAGCCTGAGTCCACTAGCACCAGCTTCGTCCAAAGTCTGGGGCGTAATATTCTTAGACCGTAGTCTGTCCTGCGCTCCCTTTTATACTACTAGGTGTGAGTTACATGTGAAAGCGAGCTGAATAATACAATAAGCAATATTAGATGATAAGAAATACGGTCAGCCAATGAGACGACTGCCGTTTGGTTTTGGGACTGGTTTGGTATACGCCAGGTCAGCCTCGCTGACCGGCTAGTGTTCAACCGTGGGTATATCAATGGATCCTCAGCCCTCCGTCTATGCCGAGCACCCCTTCCGGACCAACCGGCGATGTAGCCGGTGATCTAGGTCATCTCTACTCTGTCAGAGCGTCAATCTATTACATCTAGGCGACGCAGTGTTGCGACCGACATCAAATGGTCATAGCTCGTTGGTCAGAACATCGATCCACCCTCCGGTCATCGGTACAGGCTGTACGATCGTCCCTAGCTCCGTTCCAATAGCCTGCTTGCTATTCCTCTTTGCCCTAGCTGCCCAGATCGGGCACTAGCCGCGTGCTGCCTTATCTCGTATGTCGTGGTATGTCTTTGTCAAAGCCCTAGCCGGTCGCTAGTAGGGTTATTTCGCCTAGCGCTGTCTAGTCGCTTATCTAGAGATTAGATAGTACCACCGGTTACCGCGCCGAGCTTCCTAGCTCAAGGCGTAGCTCCCTAGCTGTACTTCCATCGTAGATATCCGTCTGCTAGACCCTCGCTAGCTACGTCCCAAGTCATCTCTGGACTACTAAAGTCTCCTAGGTCATGTCTCATGAATGTATAGGCAGTGGTTTAATCCCTGGTGGTTTGTACACTCAGCTAGCAGCTAGCGCGTCATACTAGTGCAGCCTCGCGCTACAATCAGCAGTTAGGGCTCGCTCTGACTCTCCTTTATATCACCTAACAAGTGGTCTGTGTACTAGCTGATATGCAACAGAAGTGCTAGTTGCTTCCCATTGTATAAATACTGGTTATAGGAAATCACAAAATTAGCCCTAGATGCCGCGCATTTATGTTACGCCGTTTCACCGGCGTTGCAGGATCCAATCAAAGTATGTTCAGGAAGTGAGGGTCCTCACCAAACTCAAACAATTTTTCCCAGGCAAGTGCGCCTCCTGTGGCTACAGTGCCTGTCCAGTGTCCAAACATTGAATCACGACCTCTGTTCTACTTCACGCCCCGATTAGTTGTTCAATCTTTATTGCTTTCTTCTGGCAACATATCCTGATGTCATCCTGCAGATGAAGACCCAATTGCTGGAGTCACAACAACTTACCAGAAGTTGTCCAGAAGTACATCATGTTTATTTAGGATTTTGATATTAAGCACATGGACACCAGAGCATTGGCCCAAAGTCACCAAGAATATGGCCACTGAAAATAAAGCCACTGTGGCCGGATCAATGTTAACCAGGGACACCATGGTCTGCACAGTGGGCAAAGATTGTCTCCCGACATACCAAGTGTCTCCTGTGAAGCCCAAAGGTGAAGTATGTTGTTTCACTGTGATTAATTTTGAATCAAAAACAGAGCTCATCGAAGGGCCTTGCTGTGATCCAGCCCATGGACTGCCTTCAATGTGGCCGCTTCCAGCATTGTTGATCACTCAGAACTCTTTCCAGTCACAGATCCTGCCTCAAGATCCAGAACAGGGAATTGACCATGATCCTGTTTTCAACTTGCAAGGGCCTCAGTCTCCGATCGGAGTGAACTTTCCTCTACGTGATCTACACCCAGGCAGCCACGTGCCAACGACCCTGGTAATGTTCCTCTTTCTCCGTGGCCTTATGACTTACATGTCTTGTTAGACACCTGTGGCTACATGTTCATCTCGATGTGCCCCAAGCCCATTGAGTGAAGTGAACAATGTAGACCCACAGGTAATATCTTTCTCATCGCCAATGCTTAACACATCTCATACGGCCGCAGAATCTGGACCATTTCAGTCCTCTGTGAGAGTCTCCCCAACACAGAAAGAGAACACTCCAACCCACATCTCTCATCAGACACCCATGGACATCCTGCCACCAATAAGCTCAATTATACAGGTAATGTTCTTTCCTATTCAGATACTCAACCCGTCTCTCATATCCGTCCTCAGGCACCTTTGACAACACTGCTGCCGACCAGTTCACCAATTTGAGGGAAAACTCCGATCCCAGAGGTAATATTTTTTGGTTTTCAGGTGCTCAACATGTCTCACCACACTGGTTGGAAAATTCAAATTTTTTTGCTGAATTCTCAGTGAAAAATGTCTGAAAAACAAAGAACATTTTTCACTGTAAATTGTGCTGGAAAAATTGAATCTGCCAACCAGTGCCAATGCATTAAAGTGTTCCACAAAGTGCCCTGAATGTGGGGATGACTCTTTCACCAGGGAGCACTTCCTCAATATCACGAATGACTCCAGTCATTGCCAGGTGCAAGTAAACATCTTGATCAAGATGGGCATTAAAGGAAAAACAAAAAGGCTGACTGGAACCATCTCTTGTAACGAGGGGTTTTGGTCGAAAAATGAGCCAGAGAAACATTTTGATGAAATCCGAGCAGAAAACATTCCCTAGCACCCACATCGGAAATTCCAGTAAGTTCCAAGCCAGCAGGCCCCACGAGCCCCATGAGAGAGGTGAATACTGAATTGTTTGCAGAAAACATGGACAAAAGAAATAAGAGAGAACAGCACCAGTTCCCAAAGAAGAAAGGAAAAATCTCCGCCTGTGGGCTGAGAGAGTGCCAGAGAAAATCTTGACCCCCCATCTCGAGGCCTATGCTGCAGCATTGAACCAGGGCTGGCAGCCAGAGTGGAAATACTTGAAGACTGTTTACAATGAGTTTCATATACACATCAGCTGGAAGCTGCCAGATCATGAGGAGGAATGGGACCCTTCGGCAATTGTGGCGCCAGAACAGTTGTCGGAGGACAACGAGCGGCGGAAGCATGAGTGCATCAAGTTGCTGAATGCGGTAAGTCACAGAAAGGTCACATGAGTGACATTGAGCTCATTGTCTGCCCAGCGAATCCGACAATGGTTTGTGTATTGAGTCTGTAGACTGCGTAAACATTGGTGCTCAGCTGGGCTGGAACCTACCAAATACCCCTTTGCTGTTCTTCTGGCTAAGCTCTCTGGGTTGTCCGCTCCACCAAAAACACAACAAGCCTTTCAACAGTACATGCGCGAGTGCTACAACAACTCTATTGCTCCAGTCGTGGCAGAACAATGGATGGAAGAACACAGCAAGAATAGTGCCATCGCAGAGCAGACCAGGGAACCAAAGGCTGGATTTCTTGCGCAGGTTGCTCATCGTTTGCAGAACTTCCCACCGATGAGCAGAAAGTGTTTGGAGACAGGGTAAAGAAACAAGCAGCAGAGGCTAAGGCTGCCTATGTGAGCACACTGAACTCTCCCCCCCCTGCGACCCCAGAGGAGCACCAAAAGTATGTTGAGATGTTTTTTGGGGATTTGCCCGCTGGCTGACCCGGAAAATTGCAGATGTATTGCCAATCTGCATAACTTTGTGGGCCCAATCCTCCAGGGTATCCATGGATATACCGGCGTCCATGCAATCCTCATCGTTGGTGGACTGATGCCTGGTCAAGGAGGGGAGCTCAGCACATTGCAGTACATTTCTTTGGAAGCCCCTTACAAAAACATTACTTACAGTGTCAGCCTCTCATATGGCTACAACAATGCTGTCCTACCCCAGCACTGGGGGCTTCATCAATAGATGCAGTGCTCATCAACAACAGCACCTATCTTGTTGAACCCTTCTGGTCATCCAGTGTAGTGAGGAAATTCAGCAGAACTCTAGGTGTTACCGCAGATCACAATAAACTGGCTATGACTATAATATCTTTGTCCCATTTTGTTATGGAATACACTGATTGCACCATGGCTATAGCCAACCTTCAAGGTAAGTTTATCGACTCCACCCCTCAGCTCACCACCTTCTCACTAAATCTTGACAGGTTCTCTTCATGCCAAACCAGGTGAAGCACGCAATATGTATTTTTTGACCCCATGACCCATACATTGACCCAGTGAGTTTTGTCCTTCTAAAGAGGGTCAAATGATTGAGACATTTTCTTCAGAGACAATGGAGTCAGTGATTTTTTGTCACCAAAGACCGTCCTTGAGGAAACATTTGTCTACCAGAAGGCAAACTATAGAAATGCTGTCGCTGCTGCTGCTACCTGATTTTATCTGATCTTATTTTGACTCTTACGACTTTTTATAACTAATCTTACAACTCCTTCACAATTACCACCTTTCATGACTACCACACATAGAACCTCCACAATTACGACACATAGCAAACCTTCACAATTACCACAATTACGAGTAGCAAAATGCTTCATTATGCTCTCCTGAATTCAGCTTCCTTGTTTGCTTGGATCAGGCCAAGAGGCTTTGATTGTTAATCATTCTCAATCAATGATTGTCTTTCTGTTCTTTACAGTAACCTCCTTGATGCCAAATCTGTTGGAGTGTGTGAATGGACTGTGACATTCTCAAATCTTTGATCTCATCTGATCCTCTGTGATCTGATTATTGATCCTGTTTGATCCCTTCACATCTGGTCCCTTGTTCCATATATGGATACTCCCTTGTTTCAGATATGGATGTTCCCTTGTTCTTGATATGGACATCTCTTTGTAGTTCCTTATCTAGCTTTCCCTTTTTACCTCATTCTAGCTATTCCTTTGTTTCTATTCTGCTATTCTTTTGTTTCCATTCTAGCTACTCCCTTTGTTCCTGTAGGTATACAAGTAGAGTAGCATTTTCTTACTGTTGACTCCAGACCTCTGTGCTTGCCTGTTTAACAGGTTATGGGCCCTGCCCTTTGAGTGTTTCTTAAGTCTTATTCTGAGACTCTCATCTCTATCTGCGCATTTCTGCACATCTCTCTGCCCTTATAGTGTGTAAACTGTTGGGACAAATCCTCTTTGAGAGGTAGTCTTTGAATTCACCAGGAAACAAGTGCCTTACAACTGGGTGTTCATTACATACTTAGTTACTTTACCTACATCTCCTACTTCACACACACACTCCTGAGGGCACCACCTGTCTTTTGACATCTGGTTCTAGTTTTCCATCCCATCTCTTTGCGTATTTCCCTATTCCCCTTTCCATCATGTCCGACTCCTCAGAGTCTGCTCTTATCCCTGTCCTTGGTAAGGATACCATGTTCTTGAGTTGGAGGAGGAGCGATGCTAAGGCCTACTTGCGTTGCAAGGAGGTCTTTGGCCACTGCCTGGTCACTTCAGCTAAAGCTGAAGATGCTGCTGCAAAGGAGAAGTGTGCTGGCATTCTTTGGTCCATGTTGGGCAAAGATGTCAAGCCCCTCGTCCAGCAGCATGAGGACGACCCTAAAGCGATGTGGGAAGCCTTGGAGACTATCTTTTCTCCGAGGAAGGCTGGAGCTCGCTTCAATGCCTACAAGACATTCACTTCCATTCATCTCCAGGAGGATGAGAGTCTATTAGCCCTCGTTGGTTGTGTTCGTGATGCTATGCGCCGTCTTAAGGACTCCCGTTCTAAGGAGTTCACTCTTGACAAAGCAGACGAGGAACTGCAAGCTGTAGTTCTTCTCATGGCCCTCCCTGATGATTCCCGGTTTTCTGCACTCAAGTCGCCGTTTGAGCAATCTTCCAGCGATCTCAATGCAGAAGCCATCATGGATGCCCATTCCACCCACCAGGGATACCGCACTCATCGTCAGGAAGGTGATACCAGCCAGATTAGTCCGCTATCTGGTCTTGCTATGGCAGCAGCTCCCCCATCTGCCCTGGTTGCACAACCTGCTGCAGCTCTTGCGGCTGCACCACCTGTTCAGTCGCCCTCTACTTGCGCTGGATGTGGCAAGCCCAATCACCAACTTGTCAACTGCTTCAAATTCCTGGAGCTTCTTGGCAAAAAGGGCAAAGGTGCAGCAGCAGCATCCTATGTTGCCCCGAATGCAAGTCTTCTCGCTTCCTCCACCTCACCTCTTGCTGACAAACGATGGAACTCAGACTCAGGGTGCACTTCGCACATGACTCCCAACCGGAAGTGTTTGTTGCACACCCATCTGTACAGAGTTCCAATACAAGTCGCAAATGGAGTTATAGTTCACTCTGAGTTGAGGGGGGATATCTTGCTTCGGCCATACATACACGGACATAGTAGCTGCAGGCGTATTCTCCTTACAAATGTCTTATATGTTCTACATTTATTTCTTAATCTCATTTCAACTACCTATGTCTCGCATTCATGGCTATTCTCATGGAGGGATCTACAATCTCCTTCAGTCGAGATGGAGAGCTCTTATTTGAAGCGGACATTGATGACAGGAACCAGGCATTTGTGAGAGAGGACACTCCTGATTCTGATTCAGTCTTGTCTGCAGTTGGAACTTTGCCTCTTGATCTAGATCTGTTACATTGTCGACTTGGTCATCACCCCAATTTTTTATTTTTTATTTACCTATATAATACAGAGGCCGACGGATATGAAGTGGCCGACAAGCGTGCACCCAAGGCTCCAAAGCCACAAATCTAAGACAACCTCACACAAGAAAAAGGTCGCAGCACCAGTGGTAGAGACGGAGGAGGGTGAGAGCAATACCAACAAGAAAGAGTTGGCAGGTGGCACAGGGGGTGGGGAGAAGCGTCCTCCATATGTACGGCAACACTGGCGTCAAGCACCTCCGCCTGCAGCAGCAACACAGTTTTCTATTCACATAGCTTGACGAGTCCTACAGGCCAGCCACTGCAAAAGCGAGCCTGACACCCGGCGGCTACTGATCTCCATTAGCGTAAGCTGTTCATTTTGGTCTATATTTCCACCCCAATTGATCCTTTTCATTCAGCGAATGTGTGAGGGTTGCAGTCACTGGCAGTAGCAGCTGCTACCAGTGAATTTCCGCCGTCTGTTAATTATTGGTCTCCTCGGCTTGCTGTACACCACTCCAAAGCTCAGGTGAGGAGGGCGATGCTATGGAAGTTGATACAGAACTGAGCACCCCAGGTTAGAATTGAGTTAATATAAAGCCTTTAGAACTTTGATTTCAAAGCCATAATTCTCTTTGTGGAGACCTTTGGCCTCAACATCGTGAATCGTAACCTGCATGACGTAGAAGCCGCCTGGAGTATGGCTTCCACACACTCCAGAGCCGTGTTCAACCCATTTGACGCTTTCAACTCACGCACTCTGGATGCTGCATACACAGCTGTGGTGCAGTAGCCGAATGCCAGTAGCACAGTCAGCCATTTCAGCACAATATGGAGTGGCCTGAATCAGATGGCGGGTCTGAATGTGATAAACTCACTTCGGACATGCTTGGATCACAAGTGCATAATGTTGATGACGTTCACTGCCTGGCGTTGGCTCAATGCCTATTGCCTCTTCCAGATTCAACACACTCTTAGGCTAGGGAACAAGGCATAGCAGTGACTTCTTGGATCGCGAGGCTGGCTTGTGATGTTGTGGGTGTTTTGAAGTGCCAAACCACTCAACACTCCTTTGATCTAGCTATGTATGGCCTGGCCATTCACAGCACCAGCTTCAAATTCACCAGCAAGCACAGTCCCATCTTAGTCAATCAAGACAAGTTAATTCTGCCGGTCATCTACTACACCGCGTGAATCATTGTGTCCTGGCTTAATTTCCCAATACACAGTGTGTCGAGGTATCAGGTGTGGTTTGTGCACTCAATTCATCGAACCATTGGGGACCAGGCTCTACTTCTTGACAAAGTCTGGTGAGCATACAGCCAGATACGAAAGTATGTGATCGGGAAGCCTCGGGGACACGACCACTTCAACCGGATGTTTGTTGAGCTTTCTCTCCAGCTCAAATCCCATCCACTGGCAGACCGCTCCACTCCAGAGTACGACACGTTGAGCCGCATTGCCAACACCATCGGCTTGGTTCGGGCCTGCGCTATACCTGCACCTTTGACTTTTCCCCATGCCAACTCTACTGCCCGAGAGCTGCAAGTGCCCCATGCGCTCGAGTCCGGACAGGCATTGTGATGCAGCATGGGTCGGGAGACATGCATCATAGTTTGGAAGGCTTCACTGTGGGTAGTAGCCGTAGTAGAAGTAAGGTAGGCAGCTATGAGGATGCTAGCTCACAGAGGAATATTGTTGTAACCCTTTGACAAAGGGTCGTGTTATCCTGGACAGGAGCCTCTGCAACACTGAGGCCATAGAGCAGTTATATGGATGCTCAGCCAGGCAGGTGGTCTAACACGTAATGGTGGTTCGCCAGGGTGACCTCAGACTCGCTATCATATTAGATGGCAAGTAAAGATTATATTATGTGATCTATGTGATGTAACTATATAGGAACATGTGATCTAAGATATGGTACTCTATCTATAGGTTTGGCAGCGTCTGCCTTGGAAATGCTATAGAACATCCTGTCACAGAACCCCCCGCATGCCCAAGGTAGACATGCATGCAAGTGAAAACATGAGAAAAACACCTAGCATCGCAAATCACAATGGCCCCCCAAACCTGACTATCCGAACTCCAGTGTCTAGTGGGAGGAAAAAAATGATTAGTGCTGCATCCCTGCATCCTCCACTGATAGTGAAGGGGGAGCTCAGGGCACAAGTGTCCCAAACCTTGGCAGTACTGGGAAGTCTGGCATGTGCGCTCCAATTGCTGGTCTGCTGCACAGGATGTCCAGGGCCGTATGTCATCCCCTTGGTCCGCCATGTAGTGAGCCCTTAGACTGAGGGGGATAGTGTTCCTCAATCCATAGGTCCACTGCGCACTACAGTCTGGCTGGGCCAGTATGTGTAATCCACTAGGATGTGTGCACATCAACCAGGACCAACCTATGTGCTATTGGTCCGCTGTACACTACACCTGACTGAGCCAGGGTGCATGATCCGCTAGGATGTGTGCGCGTCGACCCACAGGCCATTCTTGCCTGTATGATTGCACCATAGTACTCCTTGCAGGAGGCAGGCAAGTCGTCCCTCTGGTCCTCCTCCTGCTTCTAAACTGCAGAGAAGTACTAGATATACCCCTTACAGCCCCCCACTTTTTCTTTGTGCGTCCCTGGGCTGCGGCAGACACAGAATGCGCGAGGAAAAATTAATCCCACTATATGCACAGAGAGCCAGATCTGCAATGAAGGGGAAAAGAATTGGTTGGGATAGGCAGATATGATCTCTAATATGTCCTGAGGAGAGATATCCAGATGAGGAGAGGCGGTGCTAGTAAGAGGATGAAATGGAGGTGAACACGTCACAAGAGGTAGAGCGGGCCGGAGTTCAGAAGACCAGTGCAGCAGCATGGCCGGTGTGATGTGCTGTATGTGCAGTAGACAGGAAAATAACAGATGCCGCAGCGCGATGAGGTGGCGGCTCGGTGAATGTGCTGGGCCATGATGCGAGACATGGGGTTGTCTTGCAACAAATGTCGTGCGCTGAAGTGCTTGCTCGGTGTCTACAACAGCAGTACTAGTTTAATCAAGACCCAACGAGCAGAATGCGAGTTGCTTGTTCAAGGCAAAAACACAACTACTAACCAAATCCTAAATACTTTCCCCTTGAATGGTCTAGACTGTGCTGCCGAGTACGGGTCTTTTGAACGCTTTAAGAAGGTTCAAGGAGCACAGATAATCCAACAAAGGTTGCGAAGGACGAGCCTGTTTTAAGAGGTCTAGTCCGAAGTGCAAGGTTTGATTTAGAGTATTAGACCTCTTTAAGCAATGCCAAACGAGTGCCTAAGCCAACAAATCGAGTTTAAAAGCTTTAGAAGCTTGAGCCAACAATCCCAATCCTAACAAGGTGCTGTGTTCTCCAAATCCCAAATAATAAGCCTTCCAAGGCTACTGTAGTGTGGTGCCGTGTTCTCAATCCTAATAAGCTCTCTCTAGCTTCTTAACCGTTCCCAATCCCAAGATCCCGAGTCAACAATTGATATTGAGTTACTTGTGCAGACGAAACAAAACTTCTTAACAAAGTCAGTCCTGGGTGACAAGTCCCGAATCTCCGTTGTTTATCAAGCAATACCCGGTAAAGGCTACTGCTCTTAGGGACAGAAAGTTCAGTACCTATCCATGCCAAAACCTTCTCCTTATATACTGTACAATTACGCTTACAATACGATGATTAGTCTACTTGCTGGTATATGAGTAAGGTGTCCGTAGTTAATCACGTGTGGGTAAATATATAGGATCCTCGTGTGTCGACCCCTTAATGCTTGAGTGTGTCCGGTGTGACTGCTTCCTGTTCAATCGTGTAGACAGTCCCATCTTCTATCCTCTTGTCCCCCGTTCAGGACCTTCAGTTTTAGGTAGACGCAGGTACTGGCTCTGGGCCAGTACCACCTTAATCAGCCCAAACCGCCAAGTGGTTGTGGAGATATGCAAGTTACCGTCCTGGCCTGGTTCAAGTAACCAAATCAGGATGACAACAATGATCAGATAGTTGATAAGCGAAGTCCAACCACAGCTGGGGTAGCCGGCTACTGTTAAACCCGAATCACCTGACCTGTCGCGCAAGGCTCCTTCTGTAAATCAAGCACAACAAAGTACTCGAACACCTAATCAAGACCCCACAGTGGTGCCCCAGATCATCAGAGAGGATGATTAATATTGCCCATGTTGTTTGTGGGCCCCGTGATGCCTTGATTAAGCAGCGATGCTTAATCTTGGCAATTAAACCCTTAACCATGGATGTCAACCAGTATGAACTTTCCAGTTGATGCATCCCAGGCAGACTTGATTAAGGTCCTCATGCAGGATAAAGCCCTGATTAGCCATATAGGACTTATGCTAATCCTTTGGAGCAGCGCGCTACGTGATTAAGGTAGAAATCGGCAAATTCCTTGCTATTTCACCCATGGTCCGTTTCACAGCTTATCAGCACAATGAACCCAGGAAGTGTATGTCGTGCAAGGTGGTCTAGGAGAGGAAGGGCAACCATAGACAGTTGACTCCTTGCTGCGCCAAAGGCAAGCAGCAAGAATCAGGTCGACAAGATGTAGCACCAAATACTTCCCAAGAAAACAGAGCATAGAAATGGTCGAGGGAGATGCAAGTGCGCAGAAGAAGCATGAGCAGGTAGGTACAAGGAAGAGAGTGCCAATGATGAGGCAGAAAATAATTACGACACAGAGCATCCATGGTGAGAATAAAGGTGCATGAGTTATGTTATATCCGTGTCGGAAAAGGCCGGAAGGCCGGAAGGACGGAAATGGCCAGAAGTGATACCACGAAGGTGAGCGGGTACACCAACTAAGTTGGCTCAGAGACGGAGAGGACGGATTCAGACCACGGAGCTATGCAGAGGCAAAGCACATTAATTTTCAACTAAAGATACAGTAGAACATAATACGTATTTATACTAAATACGGAGATAAGTCTAATGCGGAAAGAAGTATGTGAAAGACAATAAGAACAATAAGAACAATAAGAGGGAAGCATAGTTGCATAAGTCATATGTTTGATTTGGGGAACACTCAGAAGACCTTCATTGCAAAAACCCCAAAGGGCGTGCATCAAGAGAACAAAGCCGGACGCAACAGCGGTTTAGATGGATATGAGCCGGAGTGCGGGTCGCGTCTGGAATAAGGGGACGAGTCGGAGCCGAGGCTTCAGATTAAAATAGCCGGAGAAAAGCCGGGGAATAGCCGGAGAGTGCACGGTCATAACAAGTTGGTATGGGAAAATAGTATCTATGAGCCAGCGTATCTTCCTGGCACTAAACCAGTCCACGTCTGGCTAGGCACTCTGTGTCGTATCTTCTGGGATCACCAACTCCCATCTATGTTCTGCAGAGGCGTTGTCATACTCGCGTGTCTTCCAAGATCACTCTCATCAGCTACGGGTACGCAATTTCTAGGACACATTTCTTGTCCGCTATCCATACCCCAACAGCGTGTCTTCCCGGGAATTGTCCCAGTCCACGTCTGCTAGCTAACTCCTTTGCTGCACCAGTGAGGTCTTAACATCTCAGAGGTGTGCTTCAGAGTCAGCTTGGGAAGCCCTAAGTATTTGAGGGCGGCCCCCTATACTGCAACAACACTGTTGTGCAGACTTTGTAGCCCCCTAATCCCGAGATCTCGCCTCGTGAGAATCCACAGGTACAATCCCCAAAGCCCCAGCAACACGGTCGCACACATAGGCTTCGTCACTGGCCCCCAATCTACCAGCAGAAATCTTGCATTGCGAGACTGGCCAGGGATACATCCCTCTGCCAGCTTGCCACAAGTCGGTGACACGTTCGTGGCTTCGTAGCCCTGACACAGTTAACGTGCTGAGAGCTTGCACCACTTGGACAACCCAGTGGTGCCGAGCATCCTCAAGTGGGATCCCGACACCGTAGATAGCTGCAGGAAGTAATTATTTAACATTTTGCCGCAGCAAATTGTGTTGCGCAGGTTACATGTAAAAGATAGCCTTGCAGAATCCCCCCAACGCCGTTGATCTACCAATAACACTCTACCACCAGCACTTGATACAGTTTCTCCCAGAGTGTACTTTACTATTTCAAGTGCTTGGGGAAGTCAGTGCGTGATGGCGCGCTAATAAGCAGTGTCCACCCTGCGACAGCTGTTACAATATCGACAATATACCAACACCAGCAGTGGCGACCAGCACGGTGGCAGCCGGTGTTGTCTGTTGTGAGCAAGAATGTCCTACGCCACTACTTGCATGAGTGGCGCCGGACGATGCTGATGCAGACCATGAATGAGCTGCAGATGACGGCGATATGGAGGTGCTTGCCATGCCACAGACAAGCTAGTGTGAGGCTGGTGCAGTAGCAGATACGAGAGGGAAACATAAGGAGGCTCCCATAGAAGGGGTGGAAGCAGAGCTGCTAGCGTGCAGCACAGGTATGCAGTGCAGCTGCAGTGGGCACGCCTGGACAGGTGTGTGAGGTGGAATGTGCGAGCAGGTGTATGTCGAGAAGATGCTGAGACGCACCCCATTGGTGATGTGCTTTGAGGCGAGAAGATGCCTGAGCACACCGCCAAAAGCGACGACGGCGAGCGAAGCCTCCGCGCATGGTCAGGGACAGCATGGCGCCGGCCTGTTGGAAGGGTGAGCGAGGTCCTGCGCACACCTGGCAGCGTGGGACTTGCATGAGTCGACAGCTGATGAGTGTCCTGCCTCGATTAAATCGCGGTAGTCTAACAATACCCCTATGGCCCCCCAGGTGAGCTCGAATCAATCAAGACAGAGAAAAAAATTGTGATGGCCCCCCCAGCATCCAGCGTAATCATATGAGAATATCACAGCTATCAGGGCGGGGGTGTCCCTGCTATCCTCGTACCCGGTGTCGTACTTCAAAGTTCTTGAATCCAGCCTAGAGAAGAGGAGCGAGGTGTCCGAACCATGGGTGCCAAAATGATCTGCACCTGTGACGCGGTAGTGCATGGCTGAGGGTGAAGAACACTCTTGTGTGCCGAAGATGCTTTACAGCTGCAGCGAGTGGGCGACAGTGGTGGGGTGTGCGCACGCAGACATTGCTGATGAGAGTGTGCTGAATGGAGTGCCCTCCTCGGCAGTGAGTTGTTGCAGTACAGATTTGTTCCTTGCACACTATCGGCAGAATAGCTCAGTTGGAAAGAGCACTAGTGGTGCAATCACTTAGAGGTCCTCAGTTCGATTCCGGGTTCAGCCATTTTCCAACATGAGTGCCGTCTACACGGTATGTACAAATACGCAAGCGCTGGAAGAGCTCAATAGCGAGAGCGCGTTGAGGTCGTGGCCTGCGCTCAGAGGTGACGTGCCCTCCAACAACGCGATGGTGCACCGTATGAATGTGAGCAGCAGCGTGTGTGCGAGACAATGCAGTACGCACAGAGCGCAACATCAAGCTTCCGTCCTTTCTGTGGGGTCCCCCATCCTTCAGTCGTGTCTTGTGTCCAGGAGACAAGGCTTGCATACCAGAGCCTAGGCAGCACGGGGAGATCATTAGTACATAAGTACGTTGAATTTCTTGATGGTTCCAGAATCCGGCAAGAAAGAAGGAAAGAAAGGAAGCAGAGGGGAGAAGTGAGGTGGGCCCGGGAGTGCCGACCTTGCGAGAGGTTCCAAGACGGGGTGGGGTCAGCGTGTCTGGGGGCGCAGGTCATCAGCACAAACAACAAGTTGGGACTGCCCTGGGCGTGGGTGTGGATTTCCCAGGGCTCCTGAGCGACGGCAGTCACCCGTGGCGCTCGTGGTGTCTTGTATAGCAAGGCATGGGGTGGCCCACCTGAACACGTGTGCAGCCGTCATCGAGGCTTGTGGCGGCATGGAATCCACTAAGCGATACAGAGAGGTGTGGTGGAGAATGGCCCTGGGCGCACACTGGCAACACGGGGCTCGGCTCAGTGGAGTTGGGGGCGAGCCAGCTCTGCATGCGTGGATAGGTGGTGTGGGCGTCAAGGACTACGTGAGGCAAAGTGTCACGCTGGGAACCTGTGCAGTCGTGAGGGAAACAAACACGTGCTGAGGCCATGCAGCTCTGGAACCTGTGTAGCACCTATCTCGTGTCAACCACACCAAGATCGCGCATGGAGAGCAGCTCATTGCGAGTTGACTGCAAGAAGTTACAGGAGCTGCACCCAAATAACCGAGACCAGAGTTGATGCATTCACTTCGAAAGGTCAGACTTATTCCCAAATCCTTGTTTGAAGTACCTGGTGCATTGAGGTAGTCTCCAATTGCATCCCTTCACACCCTCCCAGGCTACCAATACATTTTATGTACCCAAATGAATTCCACACTAGCCGCAGCAACACAGTCGCGCAGGCCTCATGGTCAGACCTAACCTGAGAATAACCAACAAGAATCTCGCCCCGCAAGATGGAAATTTTCTTTTGAAGATAGCAATTCGAAGCCGCAGCGACACAGTCGCGCAGGCCATGCCTCTAAAACTTGTAAGAAAAACATCTTGTTTGCAAGACCGAAGACAATTTGGAGCCGCAGCGATGCAGCCGCACAGGCTCCATGCCACCTATACATCCCAGCCCAGCCCAGTAGTTAGTTGGGGGACGGAAGGCCGATCCCCGCACTAGTTATAGGGAAATACAAGATTTCAGGCTCACTTCTATAATTATGGGAATAACTTTTGCATAATTCTCAATACCTTTGGAGTCTGGGAGGGTAGGGGCAGTTCTAAGCATATTTCAATAACTTTCAATAACTTGGGGTACTTGGTCGCTCCCCACTGTTAGTTGTGGCCAAAAAAGGAAATTATTGTGCAGCCATTGTAAAAAAACATGGAAAAATCACAGAAAATACCAAGAAATTACTAGCTACTCCTTGCACTTCGCTCCCCACCGTTACTTGTGGCCAAAAAAGGAAATTATTGTGCAGCCACTGTAAAAAAACATGGAAAAATCACAGAAAATACCAAGAAATTACTAGCTACTCCTTGCACTAGTTACTAGGGTATACATCTTCAGGAGCGAATGATCAATTAGCAAAACGAACCCCAGGTGGTCCACCCTCCTCCCCTTGACCTTGTTCGAGGCAGAAGTCGAGGCTCCATCAGGCGCAGTGGAAGAGGCACAAGTCAAAGCACCATCAGACGATCCTGCCGGAGGCGGAGCCCCCACTGCCTGCGACACATCCTTTGCCTTCAAAGCCGCCGTTGCTGCCAGCACCTTCTCCCTACGCTGGCTCAGCTTGAGAAACTCGATTGTCGCCCGGGTCGGGGGTCCCGGTGGAAGTTCGGTTGAAGGAGCAGAAGCCGGGGGCGCATTACGATAGGCGGGACGGGGTTTCGGTTGCTTGATCTTCTTGGCCAGGGGCTCCTCGTCTTCATCATCGTCCTCCTCGCGTCCCCGTTTCTTCCTCGTCCCCCCCTCACCACCCCTCGACTTCTTGGCGGTGTGCTCGGTGTCGCTCTCATCATCGTCCACCATCTTCCTCTTCCGTCCACCTCCTGACGACTTGTTTGCCGTGGCCTTCGCCCTCTTCTCCTTCGCCTTCTCCTTCGCCTTCCTCTCCTCCCTCGCCTTCCTCTTCTTCTCCTCCCTCGCCTCCTCCTTCTCTTCTCCTCCCTCGCCTTCCTCTCCTTCTCCTCCCTCGCCTTCCTCTCCTTCTCCCTCGCCTTCCTCCTTTACCCTCTTTGCGCACTCCTTCTCCTTCTCGCTGCTCGACTTGGACTTGGACTTGGAAGTCTCCACCACGACCTCATCGTCCTCGTCCTCATCCCCATCCTCGTCCTCGTCCCCATCCTTGTCCTCGTCATTGTCGTTGTCCTCGCTGCCATCCTTGTCATCCTCGCCATTGTCCTCCTCCTCCTCCTCCGCCATCGCCTTGCTCTTCCCCTTCCCCTTCTTCACCGCGGCTCGCTTTGTCTTCGTCCTCTTGTTAGGGCCTCGCTTCTCCCCAGCATCTGATCGACGCCGGCGACCCTTCTCCACGATCTCGCCCTCCTCCACCTGCCTCTCGTACTCCGCCCTCCATTTCTTCCTCTCCTCCTCGTTGATGCTCTTCCACCTGCAAGTTCCGTCTTTGAGCGCGTCTCGAAGAGCTGTCATGTCATCGACACTGGTGATGTTGGTAGGTGAAGTTGACGCTCTTTGGCCAGCCAACAAGCTCGCAGCCATAGCCAAGCACGACAGCCTTGATATAGCGCTCATAGTTCATGGCACATTTCTGTCTCCTGGACGCGAATACTGGGAACACAAATCAGTCAGGCCAGTGATAAACGAAGACGAGTACTTACTCACCCAGGCCTGTTTTGATCATCTTGGTGACCTCTGCTCGCATGGATGCCAAAGTGTCGACGCCCGTGAATCCTGCAACGGTGTCAGTGGATTGGAATAACTTCTATTCAATAACCATACCTTTTTCCCTGGCGCAGCACCATTGCTCAAACTTGGCAATAACGTCCAGAGGGTCCAGTCTTAAGACCTCGCGGAAGAAGTCCAGCGACCCTGCTGACTGCATCATGTATGGCTCGGTGAGATCCTGGATGTGGCCCTTGCTGAAAATGGCGAAACCATACATCCCGCTACGCTCATACAGGTTATCAATCTATAAAGGCTTTCAGAGTCGCCAAAATATTTTAAAATAAAATGCGCACCTCAGATGCTAAACGTCTCATGGTATATCCAGCACTCTGGGCGACTCCTTTGTTCGTCATGCGAGCACCCTTGACCCGCTTCGCACGATGTGCAAGCAGATCGGCTCTGAGCTTCTGCCTGAACTCGTTCGACATGTTTTCAAAATCCGGATGGCCGGGGATGCGTTGACAGAGTTCGTGTATGTCGAGTCGTTCCCCCCGGCAAAAGTCCTGGATGTTTGAGTCAGGGCAAGAATCCACAGTAAAACAGAGATACCGGCCTTTGTTAAGCACTTTCGAGAGATAGTGAAGCTTCGCACGGTACATGTTGACCTTGCGCTCTTGTTTGAACGTCGTAGCAGCAGCCATTCGCTGCTGCACCAATTTGAGCTTAAAGCCATGCTTCTTGGCAAGCACTGGAAGCTTTTTGTTGCGCTTCTTATTGAGCGCTGCAATCTCGGCGTAGAGAGCCGCTCTTCAATTCTTCTTGCTTTTGGCTCGGTCATATAAAGTACGGCGCTGCTCAGGCCCAATAACGCGTTTTGGACGGTCACGGGGTGGGATGGCATGCTTCCCCAGGTTACGCTCCAGCCAAGTTGATACGCCAGCGACGTCAGGAAGGTCGCCATCATCGTCAGAGTCGCCAAGCCGGGGAATTTGCTTTTGGGCAACCTGTTCTCGAGAGGGAGGGGTGGCTTTTTCAGGTACGTCCTCCCAGTCGTTGTCACTATCGTCATCTACCGGTTCTTCAGGTTCTGCGTTGCTGTCCTGAGGAGGAGACCCAGAGCATGGAGGCAACATGCCACGTTTTGAGCCACCATCCGACGTGTCTTGGGGAGGAGGTGAATGCTGAGGAGGCGTCAAAGTCGGCCCCGTAGCACCAGTGTTGGTCGAAGGTGCAGCAACACTCGCAGACGACGACATGTGGTGAAAGCAGTTGAATACACAAAGACTTTCTAAATCAGGAATGTTCTGCACAGCCACACATATGACACAGATATCGAATTCATTCAATGAGCCACACAGTAGCGGCAAGTACGACAAGTAACCGATAAGTAGCGAGAAGTACGACAAGCAATGTAAAAAGTAAACTCAAAGAAATCGAGATGTCAGCGCAGACATAGACACGGGGTGAAGCCAGCACCCGAAGACCAAGAAAAAACGGCGCTCTACTCCTCCATATTAACGTCTTCCCCACGGTCGACTTTCTTCCCCTTCTCGATTGCAGCCGCCATCTCCGTTGCCGACAACACGATAACAACTACGTCGTTTTGATCCATGCTCACCATCGCCATATCCCTTGAGAAAAAATGAGACGAGGTTAGAAAGAATTGGTACTGCAGCAAAAAAATCGCAAACTTACATGCTTCGGAAGAATTTTTGCTGGGTGGAATTGAAGTAGAAGGGGCCAGTGGCAACAGTGGATCGGGATGAGGGAGCAGTCGACACACTGCTGAAATGGCTGGAGGATGCAGCTCCAGACACGGACGCACTTGATCCTTCCCCCGACCTTCCTCCTGCTTTCAAGCCCCCCCACGCGCCAGCCCCAGAACCGCTCGTCGACGCAGAAACCAATGAGACAGAACTTATCGAGGGGGAGATGGGAGGAACAGCCAGCGAAGTCGCTGACGAAGATGTCGTTGCTGACGCTGGTGCTCCCATTCCAGGCCCCACAGCGTCGTTGCTGGAATTGACCCAAGCAGCGCGGTTGGGCGCACAGGACCTCGAGATCGCGGCATTCACGGCAGGTGTGTGTGATGAGACGGCAGCAGCGATGGAAGGGGCACGCGAGACATCGGTGTTCGTGGCAAGTGTGCGTGAGACGGCAGCGGCGATGGAGGGGGCACGTGAGACAGCAGCAGCGGCGATGGAGGGGGCATGCGAGGCAGCGGCAGCATGGGCAGCGGACACAACCTGGGCTGGGGTCATGTGTGAAGGGGGTGAAGGGGGAGAAGCTGCTGGAATTGAGCGCGATGCTCCCGGACGAGGTGAAGTTGGTGGGCTATCCTCCTCAAACAACGGCATGGGGGTGTTGAGTGGCTGGCGTGAGGAGACGCTCCAGGCGGTGTGGTGCGAGGGAACATGCAAGGACGAGCGCGGTGGTGGTGAGTCCTCGTCAAACAGAGGGACGGGGGTTGATATACCACGGCGGTGCTTTGAGGGGGTAGCACCAGCCTCGAGCCTTGTACCGTCCCCCTCGTGATCCATCCCACCCTCGACCTCGCGATTAACACCCACAGCCCCGCTTGCACGCTTGACGCGCATGGTGCCGCCCTTGCGCTTGATGCGCACCGTACTGCTGCCCGCCTCCACCTTGACCCCATCCGCACCGATCCCCTCATGCTTGACACGCGCAGTGCCGCCCTCGCGCTTGATGTGCATGGTACCGCTGCCTACCTCCGCCTTGATCCCATCCATGCCGATCCCCAATTTTTTGGCAGCCTTGTTGTCGATGGGGAGAATGATCGGGCGCTCGGCGTCAGGGAGCACGCAATAGCCGCCCGAGTCCGGGGTGACTTCGCGCACCCAGCGCCGAGTCGGATGAGTCGGATGAGTGGCGCGCGGCACCTCCTCCTCCTCAGACTCGGAGCCGGGAACATAGACCACAGAGTCGGCGGGAGTGGGGGGCGGGGCACTGCGGTGCTGCGGTGTCCGGTGGATGTTGGCGAGGTAGGTGAGGTCGCAGGTGAGGTGGGCGTCTTGGCACCACCTGCGCCACTCGTAAACAGCTTGTGCGATCGTCTTGCAGCGCACAATTTCGAAGCTTCCGGTCCGGGGAAGCGTGTTTTCTGCTGCGGATCTCCAGGGATGTAAGTCACGCTAGCAGAAAATCCAAGGCCCTGAGAACGCACTTGAGAGAATAAATTGCAGCCTTTTCTCCAGCCAGAGGTTCCCGAACCAGATAGAAGAAACGTTTGGGCTGGGAGTCGTGGAATGAATAGGAATCAAAGTTTTCAAAAGCAAAGAACTTGGGCACACAGAATTTGGACATTGAGGAACGGCCCGTGGATCGTGAAGGCAGGAGGCAAAGAGAGATCAAAAATAACGCGTGATGTACCATGTGACAATCACATCGAGGAAGCACGTCAAAGCGTCGAAGTGCCGTATATTTTGTAGGTCCACTTCGTTCAATTGACCAATATGGTTGATTAGCATCTATTCGCTGAATTAAATTCACAGGCTCTGGTTATGCACCGTTCAATCGATTTTCCGTGTTTCAAGCTCAAAATCCGCGTTGAAGGAGAATGTAATGGGACAAGGAGAAATATATTGGCAGATTGGTGTAGCTCGATGCTCAGCTTGCTCAACGCTCAGCTGGACTATAGAAAACCAAGAGATTCATCGGTAATAACAATCCTGACCTTCTTCCCAAGCTGAAATCGCCGCTTTGCATCCTCATACTCTTCTGTAATCTCCAACTTGAATTTTTTGCTGCGGCGGTGCTTCGTTTTGTCAATGATAGTAACACCAGCCAGGTTCCCCTCCCCAAAGAATTCAAGGAGAGGATAGTAGAATTGGTGGTATGAGCGACCGCCATAGTTTTCAATATATTTCCTGTGATTGGTTAGCGCTTCTTAGTTGCAGGCCCCAAGGGTAGCATACTGGCGGCGTTTACTAGAGAAAATGAATATATTTTCATTTTTTGAACAAAGACTGACTCACCGTTCACGGTAGTCGAAGTCCGCCAAGGAGCGATCAGAAGATTTGTTTTGAGCAGCGTGAGCAGCGCGGAGCCTGCAGAGCAGCATTTATGACTATTGAGGTAGTTGGATAGGTATGGCTCACCTCCTCATTTGTTCCTTGGCCTTTTCTCGCAGAGTCTCTGCATTTCTGTGGAAAGATACGAATCAGAGCAATCCTTTCAAATCTGCTCGCCTTCTCGAACCTTTCGGCATATTGCTGTAGGGCCTGGCAGCGTTTACGACACTGCTCTGAGGCTTTCTTGGTTTTCTGAGATTGCTTGAGTTTCGGACTGGAGGTGGTCATGGTAAGTGGCAAGACGAAGATGACCCACATTTGGCATGTAAATATGGCCAAGCCTTACGCAACAAAAGCGTGTTCGCGATCGGTTACAGCAAATAAAAGATATTATTTTGCAGACCTCAGGTGAAGCTCAGATTTTTTTATATATCCCTTCATTGCATTAAAAGGCATCTCCAAAAAAATAAGATAATGTAGAAGTTGATACGTTGCCCTTGCGTGAATATTTTAAGGTGGTGCTCAGCGCAGCGGCCGATACATCCTAAGCGTGTTCGTGATAAGTCTGATGACCAAAATTGGCTCAAGTCGACGTTTGTACAGATTGATCAAGAAGAAATTGAATTGTTCTATAAATCGTCTATGATACTGAACATCTTCACACCCTCTTCCCAGCGCGTCTCTGCCTCCGCATCCCGAGCCTCCCTCGACTCCATCGTCGACTTCTTCAAAAAAATCCTCATCCGTCATGTACCCATTACGAATCTACCGAAAGAGTCCGCCAGCCGTGTATTGGACGAATGAGAATCGTTTCTCGTGAGGCTGGACCGGGATATTCGAATGCCGGATGATCGCTGAGGGGATAAGGATGGTTGCGCCTGGAGGGAAGCGTATGATGAGCTTCAGGTCCCAGAGGATCAGATGCCTGCCTCGATCAGCATCGAACCAGCCGAGGGATGTGATGGAGCACTATCCCCACGCTAGATTACCAAAGTCGAGATGAGAGCAAGTGACAGCCTGTGGTCCGAAATTAAAGGTGCAGGCAGCGAAGACACTGCCTACAAAAGGCCACTTGAGCGCAGAGTTCCACGCGACAAGCAAAGCCATTTGTGCCTGGTAGAAGGTGAACAGGATCGGGGCGAAGATACGGAACAGGCCTGGGAGACGATTGAGGGTCTACATCAATAAAATAATATAATAGAGGAACGTACAGTTGGCGAAGCCGACAATGCGTTGAAAACACTCATGCTCGAGCATCTCGTCCGTGATTTCGATGTTATCGGGATGATTGCAGAGTTCGCCGGGTGCCTGAGACGCGGGTGAGATAAATCAAAAAAGGGAGGGAGCAGACATACAGTTTGACCACCGCCATGAGATAAGCCACGGGAAACAGAAGGGTAGGGCGACTTAGGATGTGCACGTCGATGGAGAGAGTCTCCAACGGTGAAATGGGCGCGGGGGGAGAAGGGATTCCAGGAGGTGCGCCGCACTATCGGTCACCTTCTTCCAGCCAAGAAGGTCCTTTGGCTTCCCACCGAGCAGCGCAATCAGGCGACGGTGGGAATCAATAATTGGAATGGTCAATCTGGTAAAGTGATCAGAGTAGTGAGAGAACGAATGGAAAAAGACGTACTCTCCCAGCCAGTCGATGTAGGTAAAGCCGTCGGTCCCACTCATACAATTGAGCTCTTCTTGGGTGTAGACACGACTCCCCATCTCGATTGCCCGAGCAGAAGAGGTTGGCAAGGTGCCGACATTGGGGGCCTGCGTACCGTCCTCTGAAGAACGCTTGCCAATCCAGGAAGGTGTGGAATGGGGGAGGTCTATGACGTCAAAGTCCGTCTGGAGCGCATTCTTCTTAGCAGCTGCGCGCCGTTCCCTGTGGATGGCCTTGAGGCCAGGATCCTGAGCCTGGGATGCGTCAAGCTCTCGCCGCTCACGTTTGCGTCTTTTCGAGCCAAGTTTCTTGGAGTTGAGCTTGGTGGCAGGCGCTTGCTTTGCCGGGAAATCACGTGCCACCCAAAAAGGCGGTGGCGAGGGAGGGCAGGCAGGAGGACTCAGGGAGGGGGAAGACGTCGGTGGAGATGGAGGTCGGGGGGTAGGAATGATATTCACAGGCTCGTCAAGGATTTGAGTAAATTGCTGAGCCTCTAGGCGTTGTTTGAGGCAATCAGCAACGCTGAAATATTGTGGGGGCGACACGGCAGCGCCAATAGCGAGGTCATAGGCAGAGAATTCCTTTCCTGACCGCAAAATTCTCCGTCCTAAAGGAAAACACGTCAGTTCAAATAAAGACACCAAAAAAAGGGCAAAAAAGCGAAGTATGAGGCAAGCACAGTATAGCAAGTCCCAGGGTCGGGTCTCTGGCAATCTGGCGGCTTATAGCATAGTAGAATGAATAAAAAAGAGGGCTTGATGCACAGAAGTCCCGTGGTTGGGTCTCATTGCAGCCAGAGAAGAGAAAAAGGCCAAATGAAAGAATTGGTGCATACCTGCCATAGTGTTCCTTGGTGAGTTCCTTCCAGGCCTAGACAGCTCCCAGATGATACAAAGAAAGCTTCCAGATCGGTTGAAACACGTGGAACGACTGGATAGATGATGCCAGGTGGTGAGTGGCACAAGGCAGAGGTGGCAGACACAGCCACATCACGTGCTCATCACACATCGTGACATGTCGCGTTGTGTGCCTAAAATATTCATTCTTATCAGATTCTGCAATCATAAAGAAAGGCCGAGCCAGCATCAAGGCCAGTTCAAATGCCAGACGGGTTAATATTCTGGGCTCTGCATACGACCCAGTCACTCAGTCTCGAACTGCCCCAAAAGAACAAGTATTGGGTCGTGCTGCCCAGGAACGTTATCGGCAATCGGGCTCTGAAGAACTCAAGAGCAGGCTACGAAGTAAGTTTCTGCAGATATAATTTATTAAAAATGTTCTAAAACAGAGCAGATATGACTGAGGAGCATCTCAATAACTTCCGTGCTCTGAGACAGCTCCCTGAGGATCGTGATGTTGATGCTGGTGCTGATGGCGATGATTATGGACCGGGAGACATCAACATCCACAATATCATGGATGGGAGCACTCATATTGACATCAGCCATGCCGGTGGGGAGTTTGTGGCCACACTCCAGGATGGAATTGAGAGAGAAATGGCGAATATGTCGACAACATATTTTTTTTTCATCTGATTAGGTCCTGTCCTTTACTGATTGAGAATTCAGGAAAAAATCTGCTCCGGATTATCGTGTTCGAGATGACCGGACACAGAACTTGGTCAATGGATGGAGTGTGCAAATGGAACGGCTAGTCAAGGTGTATATGATCTGGTGTGCTGAAGCGGACATGGGGCCTTCTCGAGAGCGTACACCAAGAATGGTGGAAGAAATTGAAATAACGGTGGTGGATTTATATGGTGAGCACTGAGCTCTTGTGTTCTAGATGAATTAATTCATTTCTATCGCAGAGACCCAACGTATGGACGTAGAACTTGATGCAGGTGGTGCAGGGGTAGCTGCTGCTTTAATAAAGCAGGGTCTTATGCCATGTGCACCATGGAAGCCGTCTGTTGCGATTGCTACACGTGTTTTGGAATTGTATCGGACCACTCATATCCGGTGCCCTCAGCTCGCTATCCAATCTTTTGTCAAGTTGTTATGTGATCTTCATGGTGTAAGTCATTATATTAATATACGGTCTCAAACAATCTAACAATCTCAATAGGTTCCTTATAGACCTTATCTTCGCCAACAGTTCTCAACCGCCTACGATATCTATCTTGAGATCCGCCGACAAACCGACTGCCTTGTCAATTCAGCCTTGGGCCGTAATACACCAAACTGGCGGCTCAAGCATACATGCCCAGCCTGCATGTACAAGCTAGAGGGGGAGGATGAGCTCATTTTCTCCATGCTCTTCAATATGGATGGAAATGATTCCCTCAAACGGGTCTTGAAGCGTCTCAAGACAGATGGGTCGGAGGAGGAGCCGACTGCTGGACCTTCAATAGAGCGAGACGACTCAAGGGATGGGGGGGAAGATTATTTTTTGAGATGGGAGCGAGTAGATCGGTGGGTCAGGTCGAGGGTGGAGGAGATTCTACCCACCGATGCAAGTCGTTCTTTTTCCTTTTTTGGAAACTCGGCTAATATGTTTTCGACCAGGGCGACCCAAGCAACCCTTGCTCTGGTCGATGGAAGAACATGATCAACGACGTAACATCCAAGATGTGGGGGATCTTCGATGAGACGGGGATCTTTCTGGCCCTCTGTCGGCATGGGTTCGCTCTGGTGGTTGCCGACATGGTCCGGAGCGGGGAATTGTAAGTTGTGGCCTATTAATCTTGACATTCATTAATCTTGATTATTTAGATCGAAGTATCCTCTTGCTGTCGTTGAGGTCCTCCTTGACACCTTTGGGCTGAAACTTGGTGGTGGCTACGACATTGGGTGCCATTTTGAGTCCACCCTCAAGAATAGCGAGCTCGGGGACAAGGCACGAACCAACCGGTTCAAGTCCCTGGTCGGATCTTTCCATGGACATGCACACAACCGGCTTTGCCAGCTGTCATTCCTCGCGACATATGTTGAGGGCCTAGGACTTGAGGATCTCGAAGGGTGCGAGCGGGTACTTCTCGAGATCCAATGCTCTTGCCAAGTCAGTTCGCTACGCGAGCAAGTTCCACCGAAGGCAAGAGATCACGACCTTCATGAAGCAAATTGATGACCTAGAGGTGTATGCAAATCTCAGTAGGGGCTGTTCTTTATGGCTTTCACTACCACTGATGGCAATCTAGGTAAATTTTTGTGCGATAATTATCAGCAGGCACTCAAGATCCTTCAAACTGAGCCTGCACTTAAGCGCTGGATGCAAGAGGAGGGGGTTGAGGACTATGATACATTTCACGTGTGGCTGGAGGAGGAGAAGGAGTACCTACTTGGGCTGGATGCGGGGCTGCCAAAGAAGCGGGAACTGACATTGGAGATGGAGTACCTTCAGAAGCTGGTGAATCTGGAGGGCAGTCAGTACGTTGAGGGCAGTCAGTACGTTTCGTTCTTTTGACTACATTTCATTGACTGATCCCAATGGTAGAAAATGTGTTGCTACGATTTGAGCTGCTAAACGTGCTGCCCAAGCAGATGGGGCAGACTACTCTCCTGCTCCCATCTCGCATGTGGCCAGGCGGCATGCTATTGAGCAGCGAAATCGGGACATAGAGCTAGTGGAAGATCTTGAGCAGAAGCTTGGTGTTGAGACTTGGTGGACTTCTGATAGTCCGCAATGGACTGCTACTGATGCTGCCCTCAAGAAACACAAGTACCTGGATGCCCTCGACGAGATTGAGCAAATTATACTTGCTCGGCTATTTGAGATGACCAAAGTTCATCAATCGGGGACTGGTAGGTGTCTCAACTCTCAGGATGGCTATGTCCGAACTAAAGGCTATTGCAGGCTATAAAATGCGGTCACACATTGCAAAAGCTCTGCAAGCCCGATCGAAGGCAATCAGAAATGCGATTGAGCGCTACAACAAGGTCGCACTCTCCATGGAGCCCCCGATGCCTACCCTCGACTGGGATCAGGTAGTGAACTATGGATTTCTTGGGGACTTCGATCTTCTGCGAGATACCACAGACAGCATTAGCTCCAGACCGTGGACTCGTTGAAGTTATCGGCTGGCGATGGACAGCTACTTCAAGATCCTCCGCGCTCGAGAGGAAATACAGCGCCTCAACATTGAAATCAAGTGTGTTGTTACCTGGATCGACAACGAGGACCGGTTCCTGAGAAAGAAGGAGGAAGAACTGAAGGAGACTGACCCCCTTCTCGCTGTTCAGGTCACTCGATATCGCCAACGTCGCGGCCGATCAGACCTGTATCACATGCATCGGTTCTGGGCCCTTGCGAAGGTTCCAGGGTTCACAGGCTCTGTAGTGCCTGGCATCTCTATTGAGGCTAGGGAGGCTCGACGTCAGGCACGGCAGGCTCAGCATGCTATGTTGGAGGGAAGGGCAATGGATGTAGATGAAGGCGACGAGGTGGATGAGATCGTGGTAGAGGAAAGAGATAGGTGGGAGCAGGAGAGGGATGAGGGTTGGGAGGATGAGATTGAGGATGAGGGGGAACAGGCGAGGGAGGAGAATATTGCAGCGCTGATGTACCAGATGTCGGTGCTTGCAGTAGACCGTGAGGGAATGTCTGGTGTCAATCCCGGGCTTAATTAGCTCCGATTCTCTTTTGGCATTTTTTCCTGATTTTCTGTGATTTTTCTGTGATTTTTCCATGTTTTTTACAGTAGCTGTACAATAATTTCCTTTTTTGGCCACAACTGACGGTGGGGAGCGACCAAGTACCCCAAGTTATTGAAAGTTATTGAAATATGCTTAGAACTGCCCCTACCCTCCCAAACTCCAAAGGTATTGAGAATTATGCAAAAGTTATTCCCATAATTATAGAAGTGAGCCTGAAATCTTGTATTTCTCTATAACTAGTGCGGGGATCAGCCTTCCGTCCCCCAACTAACTACTGGGCTGGGCTGGGATGTATAGGTGCTCCATGCCCTTCCACATATCGTGGCCCCCCGGTCTTCTCTACAAACTGGGCAGGCGGAACACATGCCTTCACTCCAGCACAGTGGACGCAAGATGTCCAGTGGCGCATGTGTACTCGCCAGAGACGAGGATGGTGTCAGTGCCCCCCACATGTGCTGGTAGCAACCTGTAGAACATGCATGCGTACAGAATGGACGAAAAGACAGCGTCCAAATGATGTCGTGCCTGATGAAGAACCGTCTGGCAGGTGGATGGCACTCCCATGCATCAAAGATGCTTCGCAGTGTAGGGACTGTGCACCATGCGCTGGGGAGTGGCGGCGTCCCAAACCCGAGGAGAACAGCTTCACGGTCTTGTCCTGCTAGCGCTGTACCCAGTCCCCTCTAGATTCCATCTCCTTCGAATGAGAGCAATGCGCTCTCATGTATGTCGAGGGCAAGACGAGAGCAGCACACTGAAAAGCAGTGCCCACCACTCGTTTGCAGTTGCGAGCACTGAGCAGGAGCGGGTGTCGAGTCAACGGGTCCGGGGGTATTGCCTCAAGCGTCGAGTCGGGGCGCGCAAGTTGGGCACAGATATCGATGTGCCGTGGACGCGCTGCGCAAGTGAGGCCAGCGGCAGTTGAGCGCGGCATCGATGGACACCAGGTCAGAGAAGGGGCACTCGGAGATCTTACACGTGCAAGATCTCCTGGCCCGGGGCTGGGCTGCGACTCCAATTTCCCGCTGCAGGTAAATACCTGCAGGGAGAATGGACTGATACCACATGTGAGTCAGGCGCGGGACGTCAATGCGTGAGCATCGAGTTGGGACTGGCCCAACTCGGGTGAGTCCGGACGCAGGCGTGGGCATCGAGTCCAGCGGCAGCGCGAGGCATCCTGATGCACAGACGAACCAGAGGAGGTGCTGCATGCCGTTGTGTGCATATGCTGAACGCGAACTCGCTCAAACCCGTTTGAGGTGAGGTGCGCGACAGCGCATTTAGTATCCACAGGCATCATGTATTGTGCGCAGTGGGCGAGGGCGTGTGATGTGGCAAGCATGGCAACACAAGTGTGGCGAGGCGACAGCTCACGGAAGCGAGAGAGCATGACACCCTTCCCGTGTAGCATGAGATGAGTGCGCAGCACGGTGAACAAGAGAACACGGGCGCCGATGTGAGCGTGTGCTGACGTGAGCTGTGGACTGTGAGGAGCGATGGTGCATCAGTGTCGTTGCTGGCTGTAGCGGTGTCGTAGTACATCCAATGTTTGTAAGGCCACAAGTCCTGTAGGTTGCAGCCGAGCGCAGCCTGAGGGCGATGGACTAAAGAACATGGGAAGCTGTGTATGTGCTTGTCGTCCGAGAAAGGCGAAGGAGTAGCGGGGGTGTTCCAGGGGTGGACGAGGGGCGGAGCACCTCTTGTGTGACAGTAACCCCACACCCCAGTGATGGAAGCACTACAAGCGAGTATAGGGATAAGGGCACACGGGAGGTGGCGAGGCACACGTGCACACTGGGGCGTGCTGAAAGCTGCGCTCCGAGCCCAGGAGGTGTTGTGCGTGCTGGACGGGTGAGCGAGCAGGCACAGTAACAGCAAGATCACCAAAGAGCGGCGAGGGGGAGAGGTGGGGGCTGCCCGGTGCTATTCCACCGCAGCGCTTCCTTGGAGATGATGTGCCCTCTGAGGCGTGCGCATGTGGGGTCGATGTGTGGAGGTGACGACAGGCGGGTGCACACAGTGATCCAAATGTACCCATGGTGGGACATAAAATCCAGGTGTCTGCCAGCGGGCGCACTGAAAGCAGCGCCCTCCTCAGCCGCAGACACTGCACCAGAACAGATACCTGTACAATGGCGGTTGGTGGCAGTGGTGAGGGTGCCGCTCCATGTGAGTCCTGGCACAGTCGTATGGGCGCAAGGGAGTTACATGTTGCAGCGCCGGCGTGTGGTCGGAGTCAAGCACAGGTGCACTAGCGCTGGCCCATGGGTGTGTAGACATGCACATGTATCGTGGACGAGATGCGGGGACGGTGCCCCCCAGCATCAAGAGACGCCGTCGCACAGGGTGGACGAGATCACAGCGGGGTGCACTGAAATCAGCGCCCCACCCTTGGGAGAGGGCTTTGTGGTCTCGTCCCGCCAGCGCTGTACCCACAGACCCCCTACAGCCTCCCTCGGACGGACGAGCCAGCTCGGGGCACTAGCAGCCAGTTGCGGACGTGGGCATCAAGTCCATGGGTCCAGGGATGGGCCTCCCAATATGCAATGAAGCAGAGGGGGCACGGTGCTCATGTCGTGCAGCTGGCCCAGACAGCGCAAACGACGTATGCAGAACGCAAATCCCCTTGAACCTGCTTGAGGTGAGGCGCGATGGCGTGTTTGGTGTCAACTGGCGTCGTACGCGGTGGGCGCTAGACGTCCATTGGTGCACGCCTACAGTTGCGTACGTTGGAATGAGGCGAGCTGGGTCCCCACTGGCAGGATGGGGGCGCAGGCGGGCAAGTCGGCCACGGGACATCAATGCGCCCTTGTTACGACCATGCACCTTCCGATCCTTTTCCGGTCGTTTACAGCCTTTCCGGCTACGGCTGTCTTTACGGTCGTTACAGCCAAACCAACTTTCTGTTGCTCCGGCTAGTTCCGTTGATGCACAACCCTTGGGGTTTTCGCAATGAAGGTCTTCTGAGTGTTCCCCAAATCAAACATATGACTTATGCAACTATGCTTCTCTCTTATTGTTCTTATTGTCTTTCGCTGTACTTATTGTCTTTTACATACTTCTTTCCGCATTAGACTTATCTCCGTATTTAGTATAAATACGTATTATGTTCTACTGTATCTTTAGTTGAAAATTAACGTACTTTGCCTCCGCATTGCTCCGTGGTCTGACTTCCGTCCTCTATGTCTCTGAGCCAACTTAGTTGGTGTACCCGATCCTCTACGTGGTATCACTTCCGGCCCTTTCCTTCCTTCCGGCCTTCTGTCCTTCCAGCATTTTCTGACACGGATATAACAGCCCTGGACTTGAAGCCAGGCCAGCGGCAGTTGGGTGTGGCGTGGCAACGTTGTGGGCACAGCGAGTCAATGTTGGGGCGAGCCAGCTCCGCACGCAGGAGTGACAAGGTGTTTCGCAGGCGCTTGTGTCTGGCGCGGTCGGCTAGGCAGGTGAGTGAGCACCAGTGTGGGGCGTGCGGGTCAGGCTCGAGCACAGGCACGAGTGGCAGTGCAGGCCCATGGGCATATGGACATACACACGGACATGGAGTCAGGTGTGGCTAGGATGGCCTACGGTCGAGCGTCGGAGACAAGATGCAGGGAAGGTGTCATCCACGCACGGTGAGTAGAGGGCACTCTCATGCATGTGAGACACTTCGCTGTGCAGCGACGAGGGTCACGGCGCATGAGCAGTGGGGCGTGCTGAAAGCAGTGCCCCAACCCCCGTGCTTTGCGGTCTTGTCCCGTCTTTGCTGTACTCCCGATCCTATCTCCCTCAACCTTATCTGTCCTCCACCACTTTGTTTCTTCATCTCCTTTTCTGCCCCCAGCCTCCCATTCTCAGGGAGCGAAGGGCCATTGCACGAGAACACCGCAGCCACTAGGGCGCAGGTGTTCTTGTTCCCCTCGTCCCTCCGATGTTGTTCTTCAAAGCTCTTGGGGCTTCCGGGTGCCGTGGTTCCAGAGTCCCAGCCAAAGACTAAGATGAAAAAGGGAGTTCAAAGTACGGCGATGGACACCGTAGTTTGGAGATGGTGGTGGTGGAAGAAGAGGTCCCAAGTGCCACGTGCACTCGGTGTCGCTCTATTGCCCTGCCGCGGCGAGTAGTCACCATCAGGTGACTTCCCACCTCCCACTACACAGACACGTCCCACGCGCGTTGTTGGTCCAGGCGTGTACCGGTGACGCGTCAAGTGCAGCTGCCGAGCGAGGAGGGGGAGTCGACCGTGTGCATGGGATCCACCCAGGCACGCAGGTTGTTCGTGGTGGAGCCTCACCTTGCGCTGCCAGCATCTGTGGTGGAGAGATGACAGCACCAGCGGCACCTCGACCTGGGAGAACTGGTATGGGACTGTTGAATCTAACGGCTCCCTCAGATCTTTTTTTTTTTTGTGGAATGTTTAATAATAGAGGGATACTAGGTTACATCACTGTGAATGAACTCTGCGAAGCTGCTTCTTCTACCCAGAAACCCGCCACTCCGCCGGACCGACCATGTCGTCTTGACCCCTCCCGTCGTTTTTGGCTGGGAACCTGTAATGTGAGGACCCTGCCGGACAGCCACCCGAGGAAATGCACAACCGCACATGCGCTCGAGAATTTCGCAGACGCGCCG
>JARKIC010001758.1:0-97132 GCA_029378375.1 Mycena olivaceomarginata | reverse complement strand
TCAACGATACACTGACAATTTCCACGCCTTGCGCTGCGAATGCCTGTGCCGCCGGTTTGCTGGCGTCCCGGGTTAAACCCCGAAGTCGATAGGGCTTGTCAGAGGCAATGAGAGCGCGAGCGACGCTTCCACCCTGGAGACCAGTGATTCCCACCAACACAACCAAGGGAGCAGATGGGTCTTGCGAGACGGTCATAGTCGTTCTTCTTATTTTGTGAACGTTTGAGCCTCGTCGGCGGGCCTTAAATATCCAGCATGGGTCAGCAGACTCAGCACCAGTAAGCACGGTGGTCGTCGGTGTCGGACGTTCATTAGCAAGTATTGACAACTTCGAATAGGCGCGCTGAAATCTTGATAACAAGGAGCGTTTGCTGACCCATTTCGTTGATTCTTAGCTGGAGGGTTGTAAGATGCGCGGAAAGACAACGGAAAGATGCTTCGGACCGGCCGGCCGATTCCTGATGCACGACAAACCCGATGCCACCATCTGTACCACCTGATAATCCACACACAGATCCACGCAGATAGACGCACGCCAGATGACGCCGCCAACGCGACCTGTTTTAACGCCAAATACCGCGTTCCCACGTATTTTTGATGTCCAGATCTACCAGGCACCAAAGATATCTTCAAGGTAACTTGCCCACAAAATGCAGTCAGACAAGTCTCTGGTCTGGAGCATGGTCTTTCAATTCGTTATCGCCCAACGTTAACCCTACCTCTCGGCCACGGCGCCGTCCGCAAGACAGCGCACTGATGAAATACCGATCTGGGATCATATTGTGCATGATAATCAGGCACCAATGCTTATCTTCCGGAATGAAAAGCGCATGCCTGGAATCGGCTACCCGCACACTTTCTCTGCTGCTGCTTCTCTATAACGAGAGACTGCACTTCTTCTCGGCAGCCCGCATCCATGCCGGGGCCCGCCCTCGCTCACAACGCTAGCGAGTACTCACCAGCCGACGCCGAGGATTATGTGAGACTCACGTTCACACAGAACTACGTCCTTTGTGTGTGGCTTCTTCATCGGTCCCTTGCATGGTCCAATATTATTTCTTCTAGACGCGACCTCGGCTCTGCTGGTGTATGAGCTGCTCGTAACATTCGACGAGGAAGTTGAGCGAGTGTGGTCGTGAGTTGTTGTCCCGACATGTTCCTGGCGCGTTACTGACCACAAGCAGACTTAGATGGCGACTACCGAAGCTCTTGTTCATGCTCAACCGATATGTCACACGAGGGCTCTTAATGTGTGTTATGCTCGCGATTCTCAACCTGTCAGTCTCAAGAACGACGCAGATTGGAATTTATGCCGGTGATCATCCTGGCACATCCGCTCGCGTGCGTTTTTGGCTGGTTCACCCTTGTGAAAGTCTCATCCCATTTTTAGTTTTGTCAAATATATGGTTATTGGCAAGTCATGTATGGAATCTCATAAATCTCGTTTTCGCGTAGCTCATTTGTTGTAGCCCTCCACGGCTAGCAATTCTCGCCGCCCAGGCCATAATGGTAATCAGACTATGGGCCATTTGTGAGTTCTTGGTGGTATTTTTCCTCGCAAACACTGATTTCGACGCAGACAATAACACGAGGGTACACTTCTACAGTTCAAAATCTTGAAATCTGCTCTCATTCTTGTCTAGAAAATGCTATGTTTCCTCATTCTTGCGTATGCTTGTACGTATAGCCGTTTGTGCACCGAATCACTGCTGAGCACAATTTATTATGTTAGTGGAAGTAGCCGCTGTCGTAGCTTGCAGTATATTGGCAGTGAGGGCCACCCAGGGTATGTTTTTTTAACCTTGTGCATGCGGGCGAAGCTTTAGGTTGGTCTCTGTACAGGAACTTCCCAGCCTGCACCGTTGGGCTGTGGACTCGATGCAAGATCGCCGCTACTGAAGCAGTACGCAAGCGGAACGTGGTCCGTATGCATCGTCCACTGCGATACAACCTCCTGACCTAACGTAGGATTGCGCCCGTTTGTTTCGAGCGTGCGTAGTCGTTTTTTCCCTTGCGATACCTTCTTTAATTCCCTGAACAGTCATTGTACTAGTCCTCACGGTGGTGAAACTATTTCCGCCACTGCCTCCACGATTTCGAGTTTTGGGGAAGATGAATGTAAATGTCATGAAGGGACTGAGCATCGCGACCCGGGTGCGGAATCCAACGTACGTCGAATATTCGTACGGCGCGAATTATGGCTCACCTCTGCTACAGACTAGATATGCTTGCCCGGGATTCCCTCATTTACTTCGCTTTTACGTTCAGTGAGGCCATCTTTACCCCGCAACTTATTCAAACTAACTTGCCCATGAACAGCTTTCACGCTCGCCAACGCTGTAATATATGAAACCTCCTTTGCCGCACATTATCGATCAATATTACTTGGGTATGTCGTTTCCTCCTGCTTTATGGCTCGGTCCTGACGTTTATTACCAGTCCAACCGCTGCTACATCATGTATAGCGGTAAGTTGACTCGCCTCCTCATGGAACTCGGTACTCAACTGCCACAGGTCTCGCGCATGATAATAAAACATCCGCTCCCTCCCCACACCCACTCTCCGAGACGGCCCGGGCGATTCCATCAATCTGGTCTCGTCAGATGTGGTCTTTGCTGAAAACAGCGCATATGACGAGGGGCAGAGTGGGGGCGGGGTATCGGAAGTGCGGCGGATGAGTGTAAGCCAGCCGTTTAGAGATGGGAGTTTCAAGGAGCGAGAGAGCCAGATGGATGAGTTTGAGATGATTAATACGCCGCGAGGTCTTAGACGAAGTTTAATTCCATAACTAGTTGAGTTGACGCGCCGTTTGCTGCGCCCCGTCCCAAGCTCTGAATGGTGGAACCTGGCCCGCCTGCGACTCACTGCCGGACTCACAAGCAATATTGTCATCATGTGATGTGACCTGCGCGTTTCTACGCGTCTTTGCTCAAACCGCCACAGTGACCCTCTGCAATCCGACATGTCCATTGCTGCCGCCCTTCGAGCGCAGGTTTCAGACCTCAGCTCGGCTATATCCCACCAGCAAGAGCTTTTGGACGACATGCAGACGCGTCTAGAGCACCTGCAGAATCAATTGGATTCTATCGCTTACCCGGTCTTGACTCTTCCCCCTGAAATGACCTCCGAAATCTTCATTCATTGTTTGCCCGCCAAGAGGGATATGGACGTCGTCAACCCGAGGAGGCTCCATTACTCCTGATGCACGTCTGTCGAGCATGGCGGCACATTGCCATCTCTACACCCGCACTTTGGACCACATTTGATATCTGTCAAACGGCGGGCCTTCACTGTCTCGCAGAAATAGCGCAGGCCTGGTTCGAGCGTGCCCGGAAATGCCCTCTTTCCGTCAGCATTTGCGGGTCGTTGTCAGCGCACAATGCTTTCGATGCCTTCATGAAAACATTCCGGCAGAATTCGCGCCAAATGGCTTCATTGGAGCTACATATGCATCTGGATGACTTCAGGGTGGTGGATTCTGCACTTGTTCGAAGTCTTCGACTTCCCGCTGCTCCAAAAGCTTTCGGTTCGCGTCCGCATTGACGAGGACTCGGAAGAAGATCCAGCCGATGTTGACGTCACCGTCATGTTCAACGATGCCCCCCTGCTGCACGAAGTGCTGATTAGTGAGGCTCTGCCCTCTTTCGTCGCTCTTCCATGGCAGCAGATCACCAAATTTACGGGCGAATTATACTCGGTTGAGGATTGCTTGGAGGCAATACGTCTCATGCCCAACCTACTGGAATGCACCTTCTCAGCATTCGAGCTGGAGTACGATGCAGATGATATCGCGGTCGTCTCTCACCCGAATATACAGCATCTCGTGCTGTTAACAACTACGTCGATCCTGGGCAAACGCGCATCCAGTGTCGAGGTTCTTACATTCATCCACTTGCCGGCTCTGCGGACACTCGAAATCCTCGATACAGACGATTTCGACGAGGAAGAGCTCGATGCGTTTCTGGAACGCTCGTCGCCTCCGTTGCGGAAACTTACAGTCCGTCCGCTTAGAAGGCGCAAATTCAATACAGCTTCAACTTTCACCTCCCCTTATGGGCCTCACCGGTCTCATCGAGCTGGAAGTCTGGCGCCCGGCCAGTGTTTTTGTGGACGTTTTCTTCAAATTCTTCGGCTGGGATTCCAGTATGTTTCCCCAGCTCCTGAAGCTGTCGTTCCTCGGCGTGGCGGCCTGGAAGAGGACATGTCATACGAAGCCGACGTGTACGAAATACTACGCAATGCGGCAGAGCCGATTACAAGACGGAGGGACACGGTTGCGGGCTGCGCGCAGCTGCAGTCATTCCGCGTTGTTTACCGGGGTACATTTGACCTGAGGTCCCCGCCGGAGGATCTTCTGCCGTTCAGCGTGTTGAAAGAATCTGGGATGGACGTTTACATTGGAACGGAAAGGCGGTCGATTGTATAACCAAAGTACTACGCTGTCTCTGCATTTCGTGGCACTATTCAAGCTGACTCGCACCTTCATAGATTTAGTGTCAGAGATCCATATTCGGATTCAATTTATCGTGGCCGACGTATCTCGCTATATTTTCAAATAGAGGGTATGTGAGTGTAAGCCAGACATTTGGAGGGGGAGGGGGGCAGATGGACGCGTTTGAGATGATTGACACGCCGCGAGTCACTTACCCCGGTGGAACGCGTCGCGCGTCGTTTGAATTGGAGGCAGCTGGTATCATGTGATGTGACCTCACGCGTTTTGCCACCTCACCCATTCTTTCCCGATCCCGCATACATTCTGGCGCTGCCGCCCTTCGAGCGCAGGTTTTCGACCTTCACGTGTGCCATATCTCACCAAGAACAAATTTTGGACGACATGCGGACGCGACTGGAGGACCTGCAGAATGAATTGGATTCTATCGCCTACCCATGTCTCGACTCTTCCTCATGAAACGCGACCTCCCAAATCTTCATTCACTATCTGCCTTCCAAGAGGTTCTCGGACGTCTTCAACCCAGGCGAGGCCCCAGTACTTTTGACGCGTGTCTGTCGACCATGGCGGCAGATCGCCATCTCCACGCCCGCGCTTTGGGCCACATTCGATATCGAAGCTACGGCCACCTTTCCTTGTCTCGCTGAACTAGCGAAGACCTGGTTCGGGCGTGCTCTGAAATGTCCTCTTTCCGTGAGGATCCGCGGAGGGCTGCTAACCAACGATGATTTCATCACAATACTCCGGCAGCATTCAGGGGAATTCCGCTCCTTCGAGCTACAGATGAATGACCAGAACTTCCAAACTATGGCTTTACACCTCCTTGAAGCTTTCGACTTCCCCATACTTGAAAAGCTGTCGATTCATATCGACGAGGGTTCGGAAGATCCATCCAAGTTTGACGCTGTCGTGATGTTCAACAACGTCCCTCTTCTGCGCGAAGTGCTTCTGATCGCAGCGGTGACGCCTTTTGTCACACTTCCGTGGCAGCAGCTCACCAAATTCACGGGCGAATTATACTCTGTTAAAGATTGCTTGAATGCATTACGTCTCATGCCCAGCCTCCTCGAATGCGCCTTCTCGGCATCTGAGATGCATGATGGTGACGCAGATCGATTTGGGACAGTCTCTCACCCAAATATGCAGCATCTCGCCCTATACGAATCTACGTCCTACCCTTACCGCCCGTCCAGCGCCCATATCCTCACCCTCGTCACCCTGCCTGCGCTCCAGACGCTTGAACTCCGCGGCATGGATAATTTTGAGGCGAAAAAGTTCGATTCATTCCTAGAGCGCTCGTCGCCTCCGTTGCGGAAACTTTGAGTTCGCTCGCTAGAAGGCGGAATAGCGCTTCAGCTTTCAAGACCCTTTCTGGACCTCACCGGCCTTGTCGAACTGGAAATCTGGCGCCCGGTCCGCACTTTTGTGTCGGTCTTCTTCCCATCTTTCGGCCGTGATTCCAGCCTGTTGCCCCAACTCCAGAAGCTTGCCTTCCTGGGCTGTCGCTTCCCCGACGACGACGACGGTGACATGGAGCCTGAGGATGAGGCGGATGGTGGCGAAATACTGCGTGAGGCAGATGTCGACGAGATACTGCGCAGTGCGGCCGAGCCGATCTCTAAACGAAGAGACATTCTCCCGGGGTGCGCACAGCTGCAATCATTTCGCGTTATTTCAAGAAGGTGGACGTCACATATTTGGCCCAGGGTACTCCGAGGGGGATCTCCTGCCGTTCAGAAAGCTGAAGCAATCAGGGATGGATGTTTACATTGGAGCGGAACCCGAAATGGGGTCAGTTATATAACCGAGGTATGCGATGTATTTTATGTCACCACCATCCAAGCTAACTTGCACTTCCATAGACTTAACTCGATACTGGGAGTGTCAGTTGCACCATCGAACGCTTCGGCCTCAAGGCTTCCGTTGCGTGACTGAAATTGGGTACTTGTATCAGAATCAGAAATTGTACCTGAGTTCTGTTGCGTATCAAAGTACCCTTGTACATCACTTTTTTTGAAGACGCTGCCAAGTTTAATTCTATGAGTCTACGGAATGCCTTCGAACTGGATTGTAGGCAATTTAGGATCATGTCACGGTGATGTGACTCCACGCGTTTGGTCGCCGGCGCATCTCCCAAACCACCACACTGGAAGCTGAAGTCATCCACGCTCCATGTCTATTGCTGCTGGCCTTCGAACACAGGCTATAAACCTCACTGGAGCCATATCTTTCTTAGAACCGATTTTGGACGCTGTGCGGACGCGTCTGCAGGACGTTCAAAATCAACTGGATTCTATCGTCTACCCGGTCTTGACTCTTCCCCCTGAAATGACTTCCGAAATCTTCATCCACTGCTTGCCCTCCGAGCCCGAGATCGTCTTCCCAGACGACGCCCCGCTGCTGTTAACTCGCGTCTGTCGAGCATGGCGGCAGATTGCGATCTCCACACCCGCGCTTTGGGCCACGTTTGTTGCTGAGGAGACGGATAGCATTCCCCGTCTCGCTGAAATAGCGAAGACCTGGCTCAAACGTGCCCAGAAACACCCTCTTTCCGTGAGAATCCACGGAAATTTGCCGGAACACAGTTTCAACTCCTTCATGAAAACACTCCGGCGGCATTCGCGGGAAATGCGCTCCTTAGAGCTGCAGATGGATCGGCCAGGACTTCGAGGATATAAATTCGCACGTTCTGGAAGATTCCGACTTCCCGATGCTTCAAAGACTGTCGATTGACATCGACGATGGCCCGGGAAATTCAGCTGTCCGTCGTGATGGTCGACAACGTTCCTCTACTACACTGAAGTGGCCATGATCGCAGCCGGGCCCTCTTTTGTTGTACTTCCATGGCAACAGCTAACCAAATTCACGGGCGAATTATACGAGGCCAAGAATTGTCTGGAAGCACTATGTGTAATGCCTAATCTTCTCGAATGCGGCTTCTCTGCATTCAAGTATGATGTGATGGGAGGATGGTCCAAGTGATGCAGGTCAATTTGAGACAGTCTCGCATCGCAACATAGAGCACCTTACCCTATCCGGATCTACCTTCTACACTGACCGCCCGTTCGGCGGCCATATCCTCACACTCATCATCTTGCCTGCTCTGCAGGTACACTTGAATTCTCCGGCAACTACAGGGTTTGATGCGGAAGAGCTGGATTCATTCCTACGACACTCGTCGCCTCCGTTGCGGAAACTTGCAGTTTGCCCGCTTGAAGGCGGAATAGAGGTTCGGCTTTCGAAAGCCCTTTCGGAACCTCACCCGCCTTGTCGAGCTGGAAATCTCGCGCCCAGTAGGCACTTTTGTGTCCGGCTTCCTCGCAGTCCTCGGCTGCGATTCTAGTGTGTTGCCCCAGCTTCAGAAACTTGCCTTCCTAGGCTGTCATATCCCAGAGGACGAGGAAGATGACATCGAGCCTAAGTTGGAAGCAAATGTCGACGAAATACTGCGCCATGCAGGCCGAACCGATCACTAAACGATGGGCAATCCTCCCCGGGTGCGCTCAGCTGCAATCATTCTGTGTCACTTCGGAAAGTTCAGCTTACTTCGAGGAGGATCTCCTGCCGTTCAGAGAGCTGAAGAATTCAGGGATGGATGTGTACATTGGAACGGGAGGGCCGTCGGTTGTATAACTGAGGTATGCTGAATTATGCACCATATGCCATTCATTTCAGTTGGCTGTAACCGTCTTTCACATAGATCCACCCAATTCCTGTTGAAAAAGGAGATAGCTCTCCTCCAAATCTTTGTAATTTCTTGAAAAATCCAGCTACATAATATTTCCAGTCATCCTGCAATATCCAGTTGATTTCATATTCGGTTTCCAGCGGCTTGGGATCACCGCGAGATTCACTTTGACCGATGTTGGGAAGTCCATGTGATTTCACTGCACCGACGAGGCTTCTATAAAATCTCCTCGCCCGAAAATTGAACAACTTGGTTTTGTCCGCTCCAGATTCCACTGTCTCGGACAGGTTCTTTGACCACTCAGCGAAGGGAGTTCATTACTGGAGTCTACGTTCTGAAACGGGTGAAGTCCCCCCAAAAACATGCCTGTCGGCCTCAACTTCACTGTAAATTGTGAGAACTGTGAACTGAGATGGAACGGTTGAAATTTTGAAGTATTTCTCCGCTGGGTTAGTACAAGGAGCACGTGGTATTAGCATTGAGATACTTTTGTGATATGAACGACCCTTTGCGACGGTGCAAGCTGATCCATAACTTTGATCGTGAATTGGTGACACCGCCTTCCTAATCGGGTTGCGGGCGGTTGTTTGTTTGCACTCCTTTAGTCTTGTTCTTAACCACGACATTGCTCCTCGATCCCGCATACAACATGTCTATCGCTGCCGCTCTCCGAGCGCAGGTTTCAGATCTCAATTCTGCCATATCGCGTCAGGAACGTATTTTGGACGACATGCGGACGCGTCTGCAGAACCTGCAGAATCAACTCGATTCTGTCGCCTACCCGGTCTTGACTCTTCCCCCAGAAATGACCTCCGAAATCTTCATCCACTGTTTGCCTTCCAAGAGGTACATGGATGTCGTCAACACAAACGAGGCCCCACTACTTCTGACGCATGTCTGTCGAGTGTGGCGCCAGATCGCCATCTCCACGCCCGCGCTCTGGGCCACATTTGGTATCGAAGATATGCGGGGGCTGCTCCGTCTCGCTGAAATAGCGCAGACCTGGTTCAAGCGTGCCCAGAAATGCCCCCTGTCCGTGAGGCTCCACGGACAGCCCCCGGCCGACGATACTTTCTCCAGTTTCATGAAAACACTCCGGCGGCATTCGGGGGAAATGCGCTCCTTAGAGCTGCAACTGCATGTCGAAGACTTCGAGGATGTGAATACGCACCTTCTGGAAGGTTCTGTCTTCACCATGCTTCAAAAGCTGTCGATTGACATTGACAATAACCGGAAAAACTCGGATGCCGTCGTGATATTCAATAATGTCCCTCTACTCCACGAAGTCATCATGATCGCAGTCACACCCTCTTTTGCCGTACTTCCGTGGCAACAGCTAACTAAATTCACGGGCGAAGAATACGAGGTCAGGGAGTGCATTGAAGTAATACGTTTAATGCCCAACCTTCTCGAATGCGTCTTCTCAGCATTTGAGATGGACGATGGTGATGCAACTCGATTCGGGACAGTCTCTCACCCAAATATGCAGCATTTCACGCTATCCGAATCTACCCTCTATCGGCCGTATCGGCCGTTCCGCACGAAAATCCTCACAGTCGTCACCTTTCCTTCTCTGGAAACACTCGAAATCTCCGGCACGGATAATTTTGATGCAGAAGAGCTCGATTCATTTCTACAGCGCTCGTCGCCTCCGTTGCGGAAACTTGCAGTTCACCCGTTTGAAGGCGAAGTAGAGCTTCAGCTTTCACCACCCTTTATGGCCCTCATCGGCCTTGTCGAGCTGGAGATCTGGCGCCCGGCCAGGAATTTTCTGTCTTCTTTCCTCACGGCCTTCGGCTGTGATCCCAATTTGTTGCCCCAGCTCCAAAACCTTGCCCTCATGGGCCGTCGCATCGACGAAATACTGCGCGATGCGGCCGAGCCGATTGCGAAACGAAGGGAAACCCTCCCCGGGTGTGCACAGCTGCAGTCATTCCGCGTCATTTCGGAAGACCTCTGCGAGAGTGCATGGTACTTTGAGGAGGATCTCCTGCCGTTCAGAAAGCTGAAGGAATCCGGGATGTATGTTCACATTGGAACAGAAACGCGATCGGTTCTATAACCAAGGTATGCTATTCTCACACTTTATTTCATCTCTTCCGGCTTACTCCCTCCTTCATGTTAGCCGTCCATATAATGTAACGCGAATGATTTCTTTCTCGATGAATACCCACCGCCGCCTCTCTCTCTAATTCCTAGTCTATGTATCGCAGTTTACAGGTACATTCATCTCTGTGATTATGTTGCAGTTAACATCGCCACAACCTCCTCATACCGCTTCCGCGTCCCTTCCACCACGCTCTCCTCAATCGCCCACCCCTTTCCCCCAGAGCCCTCCGGCCCCGCCTCGAGCCCCTTGCGGAAGCCCGCGCCGACGAGCCAGTCGCGCAGGATACTGCTTGTCGAACGAGGGCTGGGCGCGGCCGGCCTCGTACCCCGGCGGCCGGCCAGTAGCGCGACGAGTCGGGTGTGAGCAATTCGTCGACGAGGATGAGCTCCTGTGTTTCACCAGAGGCCGGGACGAGGCCAAACTCGAACTTGGTGTCCGCGAGGATAAGCCCGCGCGCGTGCGCGTGTTCCGAGGCGGCGGTGTACAGCGCAAGCGCTGCCGTGCTGATCTGGGCGTAGAGCGCGTCGCCGATGAGCGCCGCGGCTGAAGTTGCCGTTAATTGAAGGAGGGAGTGTGATTAGAAGGCGCACGCACCCTGCTGCGGGGAGATGTTCTCGTCGTGAGCGCCGATGTCGGCCTTGGTGGACTGGCGTGAACAGCGGCGTCGGGAGGCGTTCCGATTCGCGCAGGCCGGCAGGAAGGGAAATGCCGTGTGCCGTCCCGCTCTTTCTGGTATTCCGGCCCAGGCAGAGCCTGGTTACCTCATAAACAACGCGACCAGAAGGGTCAAGCGACGAGGCAGACCTGTAAGATACCCCCTTACGATGGCCTCGAGCGGCACAACCTGGGCTTTGCGAACAAGCATCGCACGGCCTTCGAGCTGTGCCTTGTATTCGTGGGTTTCTGCGGGCATCGCGTCGATGTCCGCTGTGATGAAATGGTTTGGGATGATGTGCGCGAGCTTGGCGAACCAGAAGCGTGAAATTTCTGTCAAGAGCGCGCCTTTGCCGGGGATTCCCTGTGCAGCTATCAGATTACCTTTTCCAGTACAGAGTGTGTACAAAACAAGAAGACCGAGAAGCACCGCCCAAAAAAAAAGCAAGACACCAACATTTGTGAGAATAACATCAGTACGCAGAGATTCTATCGGTCGCGACGAAAAGCAAAGCGTTGGATCGGATGTGGCGTAGATATCGCGGACCTTGCCCTTGGAGAGAAGGGTGAGCTTCGGCAGATCCGAGGACGGTCAAAGCAGGCATTGGGATCAGCGTAGAGTTCCAAGAAAGGAAAGTTGCCGTTGTTTCCTTCAGACGCTTCTAAAAAATGTCTTCTTCCTCCTCCAGCAGTTCCAGCTCTCGAAGCTCGACCCCTGAACCCACTCCCAAGCGGCAAACGCGACGTGGAAGAGGCTGACTCTGATAGCGGTTCCTCAGACTGACTCGGACGCAGAGGAAGGCCCGGACGTCCCCGTTCTCTCGCATGCTGAGCAGCGTCGCCAAAAGCGCCGCGAGAAAACAAGAGAAACTCGGCCAGCCCGCGAAAAAAACGGAAACTCCCCGATGGTTCTGCTGCTGCTACGACCGGTGCTCCCGCCAAACGCCAAAACTCTGTCTGGGTCGGCAACTTGACGTTCAAAACCACCCCAGAAGCTCTCACCGAGTTTTCAAAGAAGTAGGGGAGATTACACGGATACATATGCCCATGAAGGCGCCAGGACAGGCACCTAATGTCAGGCCGGAGAACCGTGGGTGCGGCGCGTTGATTTTGAAGCCCGTGGACACCGTATTCATTTACCGTAGCTATGCATATGTCGATTTCACCACCCCCGAAGCCCAGAAGGCGGCTATCGCCCTGTCCGAGCAAAATCTCTTTGGCCGGCGGCTGTTAATCAAAGATGGTCCGTTTGGCCTGCTAATATATATATATATTGCTAACTTGACGATTAGGTACCGACTTTACTGGCCGGCCTGCTGTCCCCGGCGCAGAAGGGGCTGCTGCCGCGCCTGGCGCGGAGATCTCCAAGACCCACTCGAAAACTGCACAGAAAATCCTGCGCGCACAGAAACAGCCTCCCGCTCCAACGCTCTTCATCGGCAACCTCGGCTTTGAGGCCACCGAACAATCTATCCGTGGGCTCTTCGACGCGCACCGGCCGAAGCCGAAGCCAAAGGCACCGGACGCAGAGGGCGATGCGAAGCCCGAGGCCGAGGAGAAGTGGATACGCAAAGTGCGCATGGGCACGTTCGAGGACAGCGGCCTTTGCAAGGGGTGAGTATCTCAGCGCAGCTGGTCCTTGCAGGCTTCTGACCGACTTGCAGCTTCGCGTTTGCGGACTTTACGTCGATTGAGCACGCGACCTCCGTGCTGGTGAACCCGAAGAACCACCTCTTGGATGGGCGCAAGCTCACGGTCGAGTATGCCTCTGCAGACGCGGTGCGGCGGGGCGCGCCGAAGGTGAAGCGCGAGCCAGGCGAGATGCCGCAGCGGAGGAACGAGGCCAAGTCGCGCGGACCCCGGGCGGAGAAGAAGTTCCAGCGGGAGAGAGATGCCCCTGCCCGCAAAGCCGACTCGTACGAGCGCCCCGCTGCACCGCCGTCGGTACCACAGGGTGGACGCAGATGTTGGCCGTTGCGGAGCCCGAACAGAGGCGCAAAGGGCCGAAAAACCGCCCCAAGCCAGGTGCAGCGTTGGCCCTGGCGAAACGTGAATCGGCCGCTATCGTTCCTAGTCAGGGTAAAAAGGTGGTATTTTAGTGGATCCGGATTGGTAGTTGGTCTCGTCAATAATTACCCTGTCTACCAATGATTATGCGTAGGTAAGCATATGTGAACATCGTACCCGAGAGGACGCAATCATGGGTCCTCCTCGTCGCCGTCCTCCTCTTCCTCCTCCATCATTCCGACCTCGTACTCGCCGCAGACGTCCCACCGCTGATCCCTCAGCTGACGCAGACACGTACTTGACGAAGCGCATCACACGCTCGTCTCGTAGCACGAGCAGCAGGCGATTGAACCCGGGCTGCACCGTCAGTAGCGTGCTGTCCTCTTCCTCTTCCTCAGCATCCTCCATCGACGCGTCGGGGTCCCCGTCGTGTTCGGCATCCAATTCAATGTCGTCGTCCTCCGGAGTCGGAGCATGGCCATTGCCGTTGGTCTTTTCAGTCGAAGTTTCGGACGTCGAGGCAACATTGCCATTGCCATTGGCGACAGGTTTCACTTCCTTGGCTGGCTTTTTGATGGTTCCCGCACGATAAACGGCAGGGTCATCCTCCTCGTTATGCGGTGCCATGTAACACTGCATGACAGTTTAATTAATGCGAGATAAATAAGAAAAAAAGCAAAACCCACCTCCCAACCACCCCACTCCGCAGCCTGCCAGCCCCGCGGCTTCGCCTCCACCGGCTTACGCGACCGCCTCTTCTGCTGCTCATCCTCCTGCCCCTCGTGCCGTACCTCCGGCGTCAGCCCCAGCACCACATCCAACCGCGCCTCCTTCTCCTCACTCGTCGCAAGCGTGTAGTCCAGCCCCGGCCGGAACCGCCGCGCCTCGACGCAGTGCCGTGTCGGCAGCAGCCGCGACACAATCGCGAGCCACGCGCGGAACGCCGGCGCGGGGAAGAGCTCGTCCTGCAGCCCGCGCACGATCTCGTCGCACGACGCCGCCGCGCGCGGCGCGACCGCCACCGCCTGCGCGAGCGTCGCCGGCGCCAGGACGCAGTAGCGCCACTTGTGCGGCGGGCCCGCGCACGGTCCACGCGCCGCCGGTGCCGCTCGTGTGCGGCGGGACGCGCCCCGCGCGGTCCTCGCCCAGCCCGTCTTTGAGGTCGAGCTCGCGCAGGCGCGGCTCGAGCGCGGAGGCGAGGTCGTTGGTGAGGAAGGAGTGCAGCTCGAGGGAGGACTCCTCGACGAAGCGCGCGGCCAGGGTTTTCATGGTGCGCGGCTGGAGGTAGACGGGGTTGAGGAATTCAGGAGAGGAAGGCGGTGTGTTCGTCTGAGAGAGTCTCTTCTGGTGGGCTGACGGCTGTTTCGGCGGGGGTAGTTTTTGAACTCGGTCGAGGTCATGGCCTGCAGGGTCCTGGGTTAGTCCAGACCGTATCCAAGGAGGGCCCAAATACTGACAAGTTGCTCACGGGAGCTCTTACTATTAGGTACGTCGGCCGGCTCGGGCACATAACCCTCCTCGCCCTCCTGCGCGGCGTGGAACCAGCCACTGATGCTTAGTCGCGCCCGACCATCTTCTCCCCCGCCGCCAACCACGACCTCCTCAACGGAGTGGAAACTCTGCCCCGGCTGCACCTCAAAGAAAATGAACTGGTTCCAGCTCGGGGGGATGCTTTTGCTCGGCACAGACACGGGCTCGCTCTCGCCGTCAGGCCCGATAACAGTCGGGTACAGCTCCAGCGCGCCGCCCCAATCTTTTTGCCAGTACTGATAATGCGGGAGCGGCATGTAGAGGATGTACGAGACGCGTCGTGAGCCGATCACGTCGTCGTGGTTGAGGAGATGGCAGCCCCGGGTGTATGAGTTGACGGACATGTCTTGCTTGGTGCCCGACAGTGGTCCACAACCAGTTACAGCGCGCAGAAAGTTACGGAATACCGGGGAATAGAGGGCGTCCCGGAGAGTGAGTAGGTTGGGTAAAAGTGAGATTTGCTCGGACGAGAGATAATTCAACGAGGCAAGGTCGCCCGTTTGGTTGACCTTGGAGCCATGAGCGTGAGACGACGGAAATCCCGAGCGCGCGCACCTTATATATATCCGTCTCTTTTTCGGTGAAATTGAGCTCGCTCATACACTCGTCCTTGACCTTCTGCAGGAGGTCGTCTTGGAATAGTTTCTCGACGATAGCGTATTTGAAGGGCCCATTTGACGCGTATCCCGCATTTAGTTGGGCGATACTTGTGTGGGCCAGGATGCCGTCTGCGAAATTCGAAGTCGGGTCTGTTGCGGACCCGTTTGCATGGCCGTTCGTCGTCGCTGCGCCCCCCGCCGCCGTGGAGACATGAGAGGACTTGAGCTTCTTGATTAGGGTCGAGGAATCATTTTGGTCGGGGGAGGGAGAGCGTCGATGTGTTCGGGCCATAGTTTTTTCCCTTGTGTCCGTAAGAGGCGCGGCGGAGGAAGGAAAGAAGAAATATAGGCGGAGATATTATAAGGACAGAGCAGAAAGCCGAGAGCCTCGAACCGGACGACGGATGCAGACGAAAGCAATTTTAATTCCCAAGGCCGAGACCGTCCCAGAGTCGGATCGATCACACCGGTTCATTTCATTTCTACCACAACCTTGCGCAGCTGTCTCCTCCACATACTCTCCGTCGAACATGAAGCAGAGCTCGGAAGTGCCCTCAGATTTTATTCTATCTGCTTTACATTCCCTCCTACTCAAGAAATAGCAAAAGTTTAAACGGTCTAGGATGGCCTGGTCTCCTTTCGGCTTCAGCATGACCTGGACTCCCGGGCGCCTGATGCCGACAAACGCCGACGGACCCACTTCGACGAGTCTAGGTGGATGGGGCATGATTGCGGGGCGTTCGTTGTACACCGCGAACAAACGAGGAAACAGCGTGCTCACGCCCGAGGCTAAAAGAACATGTAACACGAGGCATTTTATCTCACAAAGGTTGAGAGGTTGGGCAATTAAGTGCTTCATTTCTAGAGGCTTGTGTATGTCGGTACAGGTACCTGGACACTGCGCGGTTATACATTCCTCCTCCTCCGACAAGATGTCCTTTGGCCGGACAGAGACCTAACGTTGACGCCACAAGCACAGAGTAAACCACTTCCATTCCCTAGTGGGATAGGAATCCCGCGTCTGAATAGCACTAGCGAGTCTACTACCCATGAGGCTTGAGCAGAACATTTGCAATGCCAAGATTTGACGTGGTTCTAGAGCCGCAATCGAGCGCTTCGTTTCACCGGCCCAGAGAGAGCCTGAAGCCACAGTGTAAGATGACGAGACATGAGCACAGTGGTGGTAGTCGGGAGCAAGGAGTGATATAGATTTTTTGCCGCCACGTGCCAGTCAACGCGTCTTTCCGCTGCGCCCACCATGGACGAGGGCCCTGCCTTCACCCTCGATAATATTCTGAATGAGAAACACGATATCGAGCATCCAGGAATCAACGGTGTCCCCGCCGGTGGCTGGGACGAAGAAGAAGGTGCTGCCAAGCCCGTTGAGGAAGGGACGTGTGTCGAATGCGAGGGTAAGTAAAAATCTGGTTTGCACAATTACTTAGACTATGAAATTGCCTGGTTCTAACGATACGTTACAGACCAGCCCGCCGAGGTTCGCTGCGAAACCTGCGCCGACGTCTTCTGTGAAGTGTGCTATGCCTCTCAGCATCGCAAGGGTTCGAGGAAGCTCCATGTCGTAAAACCTCTGAGCTCCAAGGAAAAACCTAAGCCCAGTCCTGGCGCATGCAGCAGCGCAGCCCGCGGCAGACCCGGATGCGGTCAGTTCTCGCGTCTCGATTCTATCCAATTTTCTCAATAAATGCTAGATGGATGCAGACGACTCGGATGATGAGGACTGGGAGCGCGTTGTCCCCGGGCCTTCCGCCGAAATCGTTCTCTCCGCGCAGCCCGCCGTCGGATCGTCCGTCGGCGAATGGTTCGTAGAACGCTCAAAATTCATTCCACTAAGGTTAACCCTGACCGAACGAAAATACCTCCGCCTCCTCGAGGCCGCGCTTTCCGTCTCCGAGTATACGGACAAAATAGACACCATTGGTTACGGCCTGTCCAAAGCAAAACGCATCGTCCACCAGATCCGCGAACTCTGCGCGATCATGTCAGGGCTGATGTTAGCGGCTGACTACAAACAGGGCCAGCAGCTGTTCACGGACCGTGACTTTGCCGCCAACGCTGACTTCTACCAGACCATTTTTGAGCTGCGGCGACATAAAATTATGAACCCAGACAAGATGCGCACGACCTACGGCAAACTCATCTACCTGTTGCAGGACAGCCAAACACCCGAGGTCCAGGAACTGCTAGGCTTCTCATGCGTGCGGCCTATCAAGACGGTAAACGCGCTCCTCGAAGCACACGATGCCCTCGACCTCTTGCGCGACGACCTCATCACTGTCGCCACGAAAGAGATCTATGCCGAAGGCCGCCCGCGGCGAGACATCCAGAAGGACATCAAGAGCAAGGAGCGCGCGATCGAGACGCTTGCGACGCGCTATGCGCGCAAGGGCCTCTCGCAGGACGACGTCCGCACGTGCCTATACAGCATCGGCGACAACCACGCGTTCCTGCGCACGAACCGCGACCCGTGCGAGCGCATGATCCTGTACCTGAAGCAGTACTTCCACCCGACGGACGCGAAGGACCCCAAGACCAGCCTGGCGATTCGGAGCGGGAAGAACGGCGCGCGGCTGTCGCACGACCACGCGAAGCAGTACGCGTATGTGATACAGAGCTTGACGCTGTGGCGCGAGATTCTGCATGATATGTTCCACTTGTGCGTGGTTTCTCGTCGTTTTTCGTGTGGCCGGGCTGACGCGGGAAATCGTAGATGGAGTCTCGCGGAGGCCGACTTATTGTCGGAGAATGTGCCGTACCGTCTGCGGGACACGGGCCAGGGTCTCAACCGCGTGCAAGCAGCGCCCAAGACGTCGCGGATGATGCACCAGATCCTCAATAAGGCGCAACGAAGCGTCGGGCAGTGGATCGGCTCAAGGTCTTTATCTTCACTCTAATCTTTTTGAACCCCAACTAACAGTCCTCGCTCTCCATAGCGTGATCGTATGTGCTCAGTTTGGCTGATGCCTCGACTTTTCCTCATCTCTATCTTTAATAGCACATGGGCGACCACAACGTCCCTAACAGCCTACTCTTCATCGACAAATACAGCCAGATCTACCGCATCCTCCTCCCGATCTGCAACGCGCTGTCGCAGATCGATGGCCTCGCGGCCAAACCCGCGATACGATCGTACATCGACGACGAGTTCGGGTCGCCGGATAATCCTGCGCCGCGAGATCCTCTGCGACTTCTTTAGGCATGGGTTCGACGGGTCGGGCGGTGCGTTCGGTCTTCTGCGTCTCCCTATCTGTCTTCTATCTATCTTCTTCCTCTTCCTCTTCGTCCGGCGGCGCCGAATTTCCTTTAATAATTTGACTGATGAACTATTTGCAGCCGACAACTACATGGATGCGGGGAGCTGTATCGATGGTCGTTTGACGAGTGCGTGGAACTGGTGCTCGACGCTGGAGAAGAAGCGGTACTTCCACGTATTCCTGTTATCAGGTCTGTCTATCCATTCCTGGCCTTCCCCGCCCGAGACTCATTTCGTTCATGCTAATCAGGCTTCACGGGCTTTGACTGGCGAATGGTAACATCGGCCATTCGAATTGGCATTGGCATATATATCCACTTGGATTTTAGACTGGTTGACATGATACACGCACGCATTACTAGAGCGCACCTACTTCCAAAGCTAGCTTTAGATTTAGCTTTGACTCTCTGCTCTGACATCTTGCTGACATCCTCGCATTGTTTTCGTTTAAAATTTACAATAGACGGGTTTTCTTGTCTTTCGGCGGATAACGTAGCCTCCAGTAAATTTCGAAGGTTCAGTAAGGCGTATGGTACAACAACAGCACTCCGACTCAAGCCGCGACCTGTGTCTGCCCCACAGCGTGCGCACCCGGTGCACCTTGCTTCCGTGCAGCAGCGACGACCTCGAGCACACCTGCGAGCCCCGCCTTCCACGCAACGAGCCGCTTCTCGAGCGCCTCCCACTGCTCCCGCTCGAACGTCCGCGCCGTCGAGCGCGTGATGTGCAGGCTCTGCGACGTCTGCGAGAGTTTCCCGGAAAGAAGCCCCGCGCGGATGACTGGTTCCATCCGGCGCTAGCGTGAATATCGCGGTGTGAAGAGAATGCAGGCGACGGGACATACCGTCGATGACCCATTTTTCGACCTCGGAAGGCTCAACCTGGAGCGCTTCCGCGACCTTTGTGTAGGGCAGGTCGTGCCCGATGTTTTTGAAGCCGAGGGAGGCGAGCGTCAGAAGGCGGATTTTACGCACTAGTTGCGTGCTCTCGAGTTCTGAGATTCGGGCAGTTCATTTCAGTTCGGGATCGGGAGCGGGGATAGAAGGAAAGATGGAGACGGACGGTATTTTTGGAGAGCACCGGAATGGGCTTCCTCCCATGCCTTGAACTGGGGCAGGCCGTCGTTGAGGAAGATGTGGAGGAGGGAGAAGAGTTCGTGCTGCTTCGCGGCGACGACAGCCTCGAGTTTGAATAAGGGATCAAAGTCGAAAACGAAGGGAAGGCGGAGGGCGGTTGCGATGGTCTCGACGGCAGCGGCCTCGGTTGCGGGACCGCCGGCAGGTAGTGACCGCACGTATGCCAGGGAGTATTCGTATGCGGTAGCTCTGGAAGTGGTCGCGAAATTAAAATGAGAATAGCGGGAAATGCGGGAGACGCGCACAAGTCGCCGGTTTTCTCGTATGCATCCACGATGGTCTTGAGGAATTTGCTCTTCTCCTCGGAGGAGACGTCCCACTCCCGGAGCCATTTTCTCTACGTCAACGCGGGCCAGCTGCAGGGCGGCTAGCTCCTCGTTTGCAGTCGCGAGGTCCAGAAGGGTGGTGTACACGGTAAGTCGTAACGGAGACTCGCGTGGAAGGGCGTTGAAAAGGTTGGAGAGTCTGCCAACGCGTAAGATTCAGTCCAAATTGCTCAGGGAGACGCGCACAGTCGGTATTTGATAGACGTCTGCTCTGACGATGCAGAGGAAATTGTCTTTATCAGTGCGCCGACGAATTGATTTGTTTCGGGGGAGTCGGGGGAGTACAGAGAGAACAGGTGTGCGTATATCAGGTTGAAAAAGCCCTCGATTTCTGCGTAAAGTCAGATCTCTCCCTTCAATGTATGTACACCGACACACCTTTTTCCGAGCCTTCGCCAAGGGTCTTGACTTCGACCGCTACCATAGAAAATATTTTTCTCCGCCGGGCGTCGTCCTTCATCTAAAGGCTTCTTCCCCGGCTCGGTCTTGAGGACATCCTGGAACGGGACGAATGAAAGCAGACCGTTCCTCTTCTGATCTGTTTCTGACAATGTAGTTGACCAATTCTTGTATCTGACACGAATGTAAGGGTTGCACGAGATATCGGAGCAGCTATTTCACCTGCTCCTCGAACGTTCCCTCCGCAAATATCGCGACCGAGTCGGAAGCCATGGTCAAAAGCAGAAATTTAGGCTACACAGCCACACATCTCATCAAGTCACCTCTTGGAGACACTGGCAGAAGTCGACCAGCAAACGGTATTCAGAAACGGGGCAACCTTCGCAAGCTCAGTCAAGGAATATCCCCGAGGCACCTCCAAGAGAATTGGCAAGGAACAGGCCACCAATGTTTCGCTCTCTTGCTCGTCGAGCTGCACTGTCCTCTGCATCTCCTTCTGCAAATCCCCACACCCTGGGCCCATTTCAGGTGTTCGACCGGAATGTGAAACGAATCCAGAAGGACCGCGCAGCCCTCCGCGAAGACAGCAGAACGGTTGATTACGTCCGGGAGGAGGTTGCGGACCGCATGATGGAGAGATTCTTGGTGCATTTGACGCGTTGACGCTCCATAACGCGTCTTAATATTTTCTAGGACATAAAACGTACCTTTGGCTCCATTTTGGACTTGGGTTCCGGTGCTGGCCATTTTACAAAACTCTTGGAACCTGAAAAGGCACAGAAGTCGCTCATGGTGGATCTCAGTCGTATGCAATAATTGCCAGGCAGCGTTGGTTACTCTCCTTTACTCAATACATTTTAGAAATGTCCCTCAACAGGGATCCCGACTCTGATTTCGAAGGTGGGTTGCGCCGGCGCGTAATTTAACCTGCGGAAATACATGTCGCTCCAGTGCAAGTTGAAGCGAATACACGGAGACGAGGAGAACTTGCTGCAGCTTGTGGAGCCGAATTCTCAAGAGGCCGTAGTCTCATGTTTGAGTTTACACTGGGTGAACGATCTCCCTGGTCCGTTGCTCCTTCCATTCTCGCGAACAATTGTTCGACACCCTATTAGGTACCCTCATTCAGATACGGGAAGCCCTGAAGCCGGACGGCCTCTTCCTCGGGGCTATGTTTGGAGGGGAGACGCTGTTCGAGTTGCGGTCAGCGCTGCAGCTCGCAGAGATCGAGCGTCAAGGAGGTCTTTCTCCTCATGTCTCCCCTATGACCCGTGTGTCTTTTGCCCACCGTCATATATTTACGCCTAATTACCAGCGTAGAAACCCGCGACATCTCTAATCTTATGGGTCGCGCCGGGTTCTCCCTACTCACCGTTGACGTCGACGAGATAAAGGTCGCGTACCCGGACATGTGGGCATTGGTGGACGACCTGCGCGCGATGGGTGAGGGGAATGCGATTCCTCGGCCCTCGCCGTGCTCTCCGCCGCGATACACTCGCCGCTGCATCCGCCATCTACACCGGTGAGTTTGGACCACGGCCTTCCATTTTCTGTAATAAAGAGCATGGATAGCGCTTCATGGAAACGAAGACGGAAGCGTCCCCGCAACGTTCCAAATTATCTACATGGCAAGTTACCTGTTTCTGTCTGATGACCGCGAGGATAATCGACAATCACTTCAGATTGGGTGGAAACCTGCGCCGACCCAGCCGCAACCTCTGGAGCGTGGTACAGGCAAGGTGCCATTGGGCGAAGCATTATAACAGTCTCGTCTCTATCTATTGTTCAAGGTGCCTGTTTCGGAAAACCTATCTACTCCGGTCAAGAAGATCTTGAAGAGGATACGAAGACGCGTCACTTACGACATAAACTATCCCTCGGGATTTGTCTAACCACTCCTCGAACTCATGTTCCAACGCTGCTCCTAACACTTCGCCCGCAAAGATGCCTTTTTGTCTTTCGAAGTCTCCTGAGGAAGCACTCGGATGGCGTAAACGACTCGGAAAGTCGGACACGCCGATTTTTACAGCATCTCGGCCAGCGCCACTGCGCGCTTAGATCGCTCAGATCCCTCGTGAGAAGCCTTCTGGGACAGGCTTGGAAGTAAGTCCTTTGCTTTATAAGTAGGAGGGGACAAGAAAATGAAAGTTACGACTCCACGGGTCTTCAGCTCGCGCCATGAAGCTTTCTCTCCTGCCTCTGTATCTGTTTACCACGATTTCTGTCGTCCTCGCCGCTGCTCTTGCCCCTCAAAACCTCACGTTGCAGGTTAAGGAAAGTGTCGCCGCACCTCACGGCTGGACTCGGCTGGGTCGAGCTCATTCGGACGGTGGTATACGGCTTCGCATCGCTCTTTTTCAACAGAATTTTACGGGCTTGGAGCAATCATTGTACGAAATCAGCGATCCAGACCACCATCGATATGGCGCGCATTTGTCGAAAGAAGAGATCGCGAAATTCGTGGCTCCTCACCCGGCGAGTGTTTCATTGGTCGACGGGTGGCTTACCTCGTACGGCATCAACGAAAGCGACCTCATTCAATCCCCGGCAAAGGACTGGATCAGCTTGACGCTGCCCATCCACCTTGCCGAGCGAATTCTCGGGCGCGGTAAGTCAATAGTCGTATCGGTAGACTCTACTAACTTTCTTTTTGCGTCAGGAATACTACACGTGGCAGCATAGCAGCGGAGACGTCCTCGTCCGCACCACCGCCTACAGGCTGCCTATGTACCTCCACAACCACATCGAGCTAATTCAACCCACCACGATGTTTATGCGATCGCAGGGCATGGCACCCATCCTGTATCCTGAAGAGCGCGAACCCCTCGGCTCTATCGCACCTGTCACGCCTTTTACCAAGCCTCATGTCGATCCCAGCTGCGCTGCGAGGATCACCCTCAGCTGCATTATGCAACTGTACAATGCCGTGGGCTATACGCCGCGGGCCATGAAGAAGAACGCGATTGGGATCACAGGATTCCTCGGCCAGAATGCAAATAAACAGGATCTCAGCGGCTTCTACCGTGATCAATTACCGGCCGCGGTGAATTCCACGTTCAAGTCGATTAGTGTCTACGGTATTGCTTTTTTCGCGTGTCGTATATCTTGTTTGTACTCATATGATCGCAGGGGGCATAAATAACCAATCCTTGGCCGCTGCCGGCGAAGAAGCCAACCTCGACACGCAGTTCGCATTTGGGATTTCGTATCCGACTCCGGGGACGTTTTGGTCTACTCCTGGGCTCCCGCCGTGGCTCCAGGACGAGCACACAGCCGCTGGCAAGTTGTTTCACTCCGTAAATTACGTGCGCGCTAATATTATATCATTGCACACCCAGACACGAATGAGCCTTACCTCGATGTGCGTGTAAAAGCATACTTTGGCAGACGTCACTCACATCATGTATAGTGGCTCGATTTCATTCTCCAGTCCGACCATATACCGCAAACGATATCGACTTCGTACGGCGACGACGAACAAACGGGTTAGTGGGACTGACGTTTGGTCTCGTGGTCAGCTCACATCTCGCGCAGTGCCATTCACATATGCGAGCCGCGTCTGCAAACTTTTCGCCGAACTAGGTGGGTAAATTTGCCTCCTGATAATTTACCGGGGTTGACTCAAGAACTAGGCGTCCGGGGCGTATCGGTACTGTTCGCGAGCGGAGATGGCGGTGTGGGTGACGGAAACGCCGACTCCTGCGACGCAGCAGTGCCGTCACCAACGATAAGAAACGTACCCGAAGGTACTTCTCCTTACATGATCCTTCCAATCAACCTCTCAATGCAATATCGACCTCAGATTTCTCCCGGCATTTCCCGCGCACGTATCCTGCGTCTATAATACCCAAACCTGACTCACCCGCTCCACGTCTAGTTCATGCCCATAGTACGTCGCCTGTATTAATTTGCACTGAGCGGCATTGATGGTAGTTAGTGTTACGGCCGTGGGCGGTACGATGAGCATCCCAGAGGTTGCTGCGAGCTTCAGTGGCGGCGGCTTCAGCGACTATTTCCCCAGGTGATGCACCTGACTACTGCACGTCTTCCAATCCTGATGACGACGAGCAGACCCGCGTACCAGGACAAGAGCGTCAACGCATATCTCGGCAAGCTCCACCATGGGACGTACGACGGCCTCTTCAACCGCCTCGGCCGGGTACGTCGCCTACTCCGCTCGCATTGTCATTAATTACATGCCAACCAGGGCATCCCGGACGTCTCCGCGCAGGCGCGCAAGTTCCAAATCGTCTGGCAGGGCCAGCGTATCTCGATCGGGGGAACATCAGCGGCAACGCCCACGTTTGCGGGGCTCGTCGCGCTGCTGAACGACGCCCGCCTGGCCGCGGGGCACCCCACGCTCGGGTTTCTCAATCCCCTGCTGTATAAACGCGGCGAGAACGCTTTCAACGACGTCGTCGACGGCGCGAATCCTGGGTGAGTTTGCATCTCGATCGTCTTAGGTGGTAGCACAGGGCTAACGGGTTGCGACAGGTGCGGGACGCCTGGGTTCAATGTACGTTGCTCTTTTGATGATTTTCTGAAGTGTCGCTGAACTCCTTGTAGGCGACCAAGGGATGGGATCCCGGTAAGCACATCTTTACATGAAGCGCAGCACGGACTGATACTGGAGCTCGCAGTGACTGGGCTCGGCACGCCGGATTTCAAGAAGCTGATGAAGGTGTGCGTTTGATAATGAGAGGCTGGAGCTTCGAGAGAATCAGAATCTGCGTTTAATGTATGTACGAGACTGTTACGGGGACTTGGATTAGATTAGACGGGCTCTAACGCTGTTTTCCGGGATGAACAGGATATTGCGACCTTCCATAATTTCGGTGTTTCATTTGCTCATATATGGCGTCCGCCGTCCACCTCTACTACATTTCCCGTGAGGTAGCAGGCGTCGTCGCTCGCGAGGAAGGCCACCGTGGACGCGACATCGGACGGCTCGCACGCGCGACCCATCTGTTGGCCAGTCAATCTCGAATATTTCGATGTGAGGATGGCACGAACAGGAATATTTGCGAGCATCGGCGCGATATTCTCTGGTGTGGCCTCGACGCCGGGACCCAGGTTGAGCTGCATCCTGCACAAAAGTTGGTTAGCGGTGCGTGCTTCTGAAGCAGGCGAGCACCTACATCCCGGTGTTTCCCATCGACGGCGCAATCACGACTGAACGCACGTACGGCGCGTACTCTATCGCGATGGACTTTGAGATGGCGATGATCGCGGCTTTCGTCGCGCAGTCTGCGGGGCTGTCAGGCGGCGCGGGACACAGATGGAATGCGAACACCCACAATATGCGATTTTGGGCTTCGGGCGGAGGGCGCCAACCGAAGAGATGTGGATGAACTACGCCGGATTTCTGCTTCAACATCCTAGAAAGTCATCCAGTTCAGAGAATATCAAGACAATCCACCGAACCACATACACGGGCGCGCAGGCGGTGATGCTGTGGTAGACGCTCTTGAGGTTTATATTGATGAGCCGGTCAAAGAAAGCCTCGTCCACGGTGTGCGTGTCCTTCCCCGTCATGTTGATGCCTGCGTTGTTGACCACGACATCCAGGCGGCCCCATTTCTCCAGCACGGTGCTGACGGCGCGGGCCCAGTGCGTTTGCTGCGTCACGTCCCCGCGCAAGACGATCTTGTTGCCGTCGGTGCTCTGGGTGTCGGCGGGGACGGATATATCGAGGACGAGGACGCGATACTTCTGGGCCAGAAGCTTCTCCGTAATGGCGAGCCCAAAACCTGTAGACTCGTTAAGTATGACCTTCCCTGTCTTGAATTTTACACACCTGCGGCTCCGCCAGTAACTAATGCGACCTTGTTCATTGGAGTGTAAGTTTACGTTGACTGAGTATTACAGATTCAACAATTAGGGGCTTGCGGAGGATCTCCATTCCGGCACATGCCATTGATGGTATCAGGTGATCGCTGCGGATTAATTCTGCTGCGCGGCTATTTCTTTCTCCAACCTCTTCCAGCTCGACCAGGCCACCGTAGCTAGCTCGTCGGGGAACGCCCTTGTCTTCCGACCATGCACTAGGCACAAAAGTCTCCATGCTCCAGATAACTTTGTCTTGGTTCTTTTGCATCTCATGTACCGCGCGCGAAATTTCAACAAGAGGCAGCAGTCCGCCATTTGTGAACGGGAACGGCCGGTTGGTGCGCGACATCGTTTGCAGACCCGGGGCGGTTGGATCCTGAGCAGGTTGATTGACGGGGAGGGGCACTGGAACTGGCGCAGCATCCGAGAGCTGATACAGCGCAAATTTGGACGCGTGCGGTGTGCAGGGCCAGTTCTGTGAGCGAGTCTGTAAGAGACTGGCGCGCGCCGGAAGATGCGGGTTGCAGGGAATTTGCGCCGAGTTTGCGTGTTCGAGATAGGTTCCAATGTGGAATGTATCAAGACAGATCGAAAAGTTTGGGCGATTCACTTGGTCGGCAACTTGGATGGCTCTGGGCGTCGGGTTCAGTATCTATGGTGCTTCGCAAAAACAAGTACTCACTCTTGCCATGTGCGAATGTACGTGCTCCAGCCCGTGAACTCGTACAGGATGCAAATGGGAGGCTGGTACTGTGCAGCAAGATCTGTCAACTCGACGAGGTCTGCGATCCCGAGTTCGAGCGAGATTTTGGAGGTGGGCAGCATGCTGGCTGGAACTTGAACCAGAGGCGCGCGTAGAACATGGGCAAGTTCTAGCCAGACCCTGGCTGACTTCAGCCGTTCAGCGTGGACCGAACGATCAAGGATTCCCTACTTCGATTCAGTATAAATCTCGGGACAAGAAATCCATTTGCAAACCTCGAAATTCATGAACGGTGCCAGCGACACTGCTTCGAGCTCCAACTCGTCCAGCAGCGCGCGGGTATCTTGGGCGGCTTCGAGCAGAGAGCTTGCCGCTTTTCGACGCATAGGCTTCAAGACAGAAATAGCTGATCTCGATAGCGGGAAAACCGACATGTTTGGCGGCGCGAATCTTGTCGTGGAGGTCCGTGTCCCACTTCTGGGCGTCCCAAGGACAGAGTCGCAATGGCGGGCACGATTAGGGGAGACATGGTGTATGCAGGAACCCGCGTTGGCACAGGTGTCGCGCATCTCTCCTGTCATCTCACATTTCATTTGGTCTCGGGTGTGCCTTATTCCGGACGAAAACATTTTACAAATTTAGACCATGGGGAGAAACCCTGCCCCGCACTTGGCATACCCCGCAGTGTCGGACGTGTGGAGAGGGCCGATCATTATAAAACGGCCCGACTTTTTTCAAACATTCGTCGACTGCCATGCCCTCCCTCGCCAAACTCGAAGACCGCCCTACTCCTTCCGAAGTCTACAACTGGAAGATCTACGCGTATTCAATCTGCTGCGGCGTTCGGTGCTGTTCTCTACGGCTATGACGTGCGTCGCGTCCAATTGCTTTCGAAAAATTCTGACCCGCCATTTGTAGAGCGCTTTCATCGGCGGTACCATTGCGCTGAGCTCGTTCCAAAAAGAGTTTGGTATCACGGCCGCAAACAAGGCCGCCATTTCTGCGAATATCGGTTCGTAGACCGTGGTCGAATGTTTTTCCATCCACTCACATTTTGCCTGCAGTTTCGGGGTACCAAGCGGGCGCATTTTTCGGGGCTCTGCTGTCCTTTTCCATTCTGCGAGCGCTACGGCCGGCGGTATTCATTGCTTTTGGCGGCCTTCTTCTTCACGCTTGGCGCTGGGCTACATCTCGCCCCCAACGCAGACAGGGGGCTTGCACCGCTATATGTCGGCCGAGTGATCGGAGGGCTGGGCGTCGGCGCCGTGTCTCTCACTGTGCCGATCTACATCGCCGAGATAAGTCCCCCGGCCATCCGCGGTCGTCTGGTCGGTCTGTACGAGATGCTGCTCCAAATCGGCGGGCTCATCGGGTTCTGGATGTGCGCGTCTCCTGCTCTAGTACAAGTCGCGTCGCTAACTATTTTTTAGCAACTACGCGGTGAATGAGACGATCCCTTCGTCGCGCAAGCAGTGGATTGTTCCTGTAAGTCACTTGGGACTGCACTTGGGATTCATTCTGAGCGGGAACAACAGATGGCGGTTCAACTCATCCCGGGCGGCATTCTGCTCGCGTCGTCTTTGGTATTGCTTGAGACCCCCCGTTGGCTGCGCTCCAAGGGGCGTATCGAGGAGGCCGACAAGAACCTAAGCATTCTGAGAGGTCTCCCTGAAGGTCAGTCCGCTTCGCTCAGGTCTTCCAATGAATCTCACCGGGAATCCACAGGCCACCCATACACCGTCCAGGAGAACGAGATGACCGACCAGCAGCTCGCCGTCGAGGCCCAGAAGACACACGGCGGCAGCGTCGCAGCGCGCCTACGTGAGATCTTCCTCCCGGGCATCCGCAACCGCCTCTTCATGTGTTTCATGCTCTTCCTCATCCAAAACGCCACTGGGATCAACGCAATCAACTACTACTCCCCGACCGTCTTCCAGAGCATCGGCATCAAAGGCACGAACACCGGGCTGTTCACCACGGGCATCTTCGGTATCGTCAAGAACGTCGCGACGTTCATCTGGCTGTTCTTCCTCGTCGACCGCGTCGGCCGCCGCCCGCTGCTGCTCTTTGGCGCGCTCATCGCGGGGCTCTGCATGATATACGTCGGCGGGTACATTGCGATCGGCAAACCCGCCCAGAACACCAGTGGGATCACGAGCGGGGGCATCTCCGCGGTCGCGTTCATCTACATCTGGACAGCGGCGTATGGGCCGACTTGGAATGGCACGCCGTGGGTCATCGCGAGCGAGGTGTTCCCGCAGCACGTGCGGACGCTCACGCAGTCGCTGCTCTCTGCCAGCCAGTGGGTATGGCAGTTCGTCATCGCGCGCGCGACGCCGTACATGTTCCTCTCCATGGGCTACGGGACGTATCTGTTCTTCGGCCTGCTGACTCTGCTGGGCGGCGTGTACGTGTTCTTCGTTGTGGTGCGTCCCTTTCCCTTCATAATACCGAAACACCGAGCTGACGTCGCGCGCAGCCCGAGACCGCGGGTAATCCCGATTGAGCAGATGGATGGCATCTTCGGGTTCCGGCAGACGGGTGCGGGAACGTACAAGAGCGACCCTGAGCACGAGAGCGTGGAGGGGAAGGACACGACAGAGCACGTCGAGGGATGAGAGGCGAGGTATGCCCCGAACGAGAACGACTGCTTATTTTATGATTCAATGGCTATGGCTAATGGCTAATGTACCATACGACCGGCTTGTGGACGGAATTCACTTGCTTCAGGAGTATATATTGAAACCAATTTGTAACAGATACCAAGAAATATTCCTCGAAGACTGCGTACCTATTCATCACCACCGTCTCCTTCGTCCGGGTCTCCTCCTTCTCCGCTCAGCAACCTACTTGGCTTCATGCCTCAGCCATCGAACACCGCTATTCGTGCTGAGCCACTGAGTCAGATGTTGGCTTCATCCTGACCCATATGCCGGATTTCCGACCAAAGTCACCGACATCCATACCCCCGTCGGACAGGGCGCGAAGCCGCATCATCGCTTGGAAACTAAAGGATGTGATGGAGGCGGAGAATGGATTTCGGATTGAAGGACGCAAAGCTGGATCATGGTGGACCAGATGCAATCGGATGGAGAGCAAAGGATCGCAGACGATGTCATCGCTCTCCCAGCGAGACTCAATCGCATCAAGGAGGGTGCTATCCGACCTGTCTGGCATTCTCCCCAGGGACGGGCACTTCAATTTTGGTACCAGACACAGGACGGTCTTGCGGAAGTCGGAAATGGTGGCGGTAAAGCCCCAATGAACATGTAGGTCGGTGAGGTTAGGTAACAGTTGGAGGAGGTTAAGCAAATCGAGGTCGCGGATTTGGGGATTGATTAACTTGAGTCGAGCGAGGGAGGTAGAAACCCTCAGCAGGAAAGAGCGAACGTGCACTAAATTTTATGCGAATACGGGCAGTCCAGCAGGAGATGTTCGAGACATGGAGTGGAGAGGTGATTTACTTGACATTGAGAGCGAGCGATTTGACAATCCGCTGTGATCTGAGCGACCCGCACGGTCGAATAACGCGCGCTCCGGGTCGCGCCGTTGTTCTGCCCAGGGTTCGCCCTGTTTAAAGCCGTACGAAAGCAGTTCGCGGTGGGTCAGTCTGCGAATAGTGCGTTTCAATCGAATTCTTTCAGAAAAATAGCCAGGATTTGGGACCGAACTTGGACGTACCTTTGGTTTGTCATTTGAGCGCAAAATGAAGGTAGGGAAGAAGGGGTAACAAGGTAACTCGCAGAAGGGTCTACATGCGACAGTTGGCAGGTAGGAACGTTTACACGGCGCGCCGATTATCCTAATGTGTTTGATTTGTCCGACTCAGACAAACTTCAGAAGTGACTCACAGATAATTTAGCGGTAAAATATTTGAAGAACATGATTCGACGCATAAGTGAAAGCCCAGAATAATTCTGTTCTGCGCAACTTGATAGTATGAGACACCTGTAAAAAATCGTATTGAAATTGCCACAGTGAGATTTTGTCTATAGCATTGAACACCTCAACCCGCCCGAAGTGCTATGCAGATTCAGCATTTTTGTCGTCCAATTATAATATTGCTGAAGCAAAATGAGATCATTGTTGGGTGAAAAATATCGAAAGGTACCCAATTGAAACATAGTTCTCCCAAGGTCGATGTCCATACCCAAACGTGCCAATCGGGAAAGGTGACCGCCAATCGTGTCAGAAATTGGAGGACCGGCCGGTATCAGGCTGGATTCGATAAAGCGGCCGTATTTCCAGTCAACTGTGAACGAGCGCAGTTTATGGGATCGCTCGTATAGAAATTGCAGCAAGAGATGAAGATTTAAAGGATCCTCTAGACCTTTAAAACACAGCGATTGGATGTTTGGCAGAGGGCGGAGAATGGTGAAAATGGAGGGCATTTTTTCGTTAGAGACACCCCAGACCTCCAGGTTCTCGAGAGTTCCGTCCACGAGAGCCATGCATTGACTCCAGTGGTCGAAACAGGAGGCGGTTCCTCGAACGGACAGGGAGACCAACGGTGGCGAGGATCGAGCCAGAAATGACTCGAGTGTGTCGTAGTTATACATGGCAGAGACGTCCAAATGATGTAGAGCCGGGAGAATGAGATATGGTAGAATATCGGCCCAGTCGTCGGATTCATCATCGGACTATGGTCGAACGATCTCACATTGTGATGAGTTATCGTGGGCACATCTTCTTCGGGGTGAGGTTCGAATGAACATGTTATTTCGGTGAGGTTGGGGGCCAGGGTCAGCAGCTCCAAGTTCCACATTGACCCCTCAAATTTCGTCAACTGCTGCGTAAATGTGCTCGGTATGAACCCTGCCCACTTCCGCAGCCGCAAGTCACAGAAGCGAGGTGAATTATCGAAGAAGGTAAGGGCGGGAATGTAGTCGCATCCAAGGGTCCGCACCCTGAAGCAGTGGAAATGCGGCGGATTCCAGTCCCAGGGTCTGAATATCTTGCCAGGCCTATATCCACGCAAAGATCTTCCACTCGGTGCGACCAACGGTGGATAATGTCTCGCAAGCGACTGAGTGCAAAGCAGTTCCCTGTCTCGCGACTATAAAATCCAGCGATAAAGGACGGCTTCCCGCACGGGCCAACCATAAGTCGAGCGAGTCCTTCTATCAACCCCGCCTTTGTTACCACATCGATGGCAAGTTCATCGAACCGAATGTGCAGTTCTGACCAAAGTATGGGCGTAGCGAGAGTAATGTCTCTCCACGCACGGCAAACGGCGGAAAGGATAATCGGGGCCGATCTCTTTGTAAGTGCGGGGGATGAAGCATGCGCCAAAAACCAGAAGGCAATGGTCAAAAATTTCGGCTGTGATTTCGGTAGGCAGCGTCAAGATGGGATATGTTCGCAGTCGCGTGAAGTTCGCGCTCTATATCTGACCGAGTTTGTCGAAGCTGGTCCAGTACGCGTTCTTGTTCGACAATTTCCGTGTCAAGCTCTGCGAGGCGTTCCCGGAGGTGGGCAGACTGAGACATCAAGATCTGGTCAACGTCGAAGTTTGAGAACAAACGGAAGATGGCATAAGCGCGCAAACAACGCGCAAACAAACAACCGCAATGGCCCCGATTAGGAAGGACACTGGGAAAGTGGCCTGGATTTTATTGGATGGATTTCTGATCGAAAAAATAAGATAGCACCAGAGCCATCCAGAGTCAAGATATCGAGCGGGATACAAAGATTTGCGATTTTTACAATCACCTTTTCGCCGCTGTGCATATTCTCCAACCCAGGAACCTCGTTGAAAAACACCATCTCACGCTCGAGAATCGTCTTAACAGTTAACGCCTTTCGCCATCCGTGGCCTTTTCCCGGAAACAGAACAAGATCCACCTTGCCCTTGCGCTCCTTGATCTTGTTCACCATCTCCATACTCGAACGTGCTGATCGGGGAAAGTGACCAACGAGCGTTTCGAGATGTTACCTGCGAGTGCCGAAGATTTTCCTAACCGTTTGACTGTATCGGACTGCCAAGTCTGGCCTGCGACCCCTTGTGGCTTGCCACAACTCCCATGCGCTGTGAGGAAACCCCTTCAGGCTTTACTTTGCTCTAGCAGTTTCAATCCGCGGTTTAAATTCATACGGTTATTAGGCATTCAATACAACGCTGAATGGAAGTGAACTAAGCTAGCGCTTTGCTCCAATCTGAGTTCTTGGCAAACTCAGTCCACGTGCGCGGACGCCTTGCCAGACCTTTCTGAATGGGTGCGGCGTCACCCCCTAGGACACACCGCGGGTTGGTCAATCCTGTTTCCCAATAAATTAGGGCAGTACGCACATCCAAATTCATCCCAGGCTTGCATAAATTCGAGCATATCCAACGCAATATGTGGGGGGAGAGCTAACGCTTGGACGCCCTGCTTAAACTGCTCAACCGAGACCTGCTGGAATACAATCTTCTTTCCGGTCGCTATTCCACGGTGTGTTAGCGAGGAAACGACAAGATTAAAATAGGTCATATACCTTCGCTCAACTGCTGAGCCAAATCGGGGTAGGTGATCTTTTCGCCGTGCGCGACGATCTCGGAACCGTCTGGGAAGATAGGGTCCTCGAGCACCTGGCGCACAAACAGCCCGTAGTCGTGGACGGCGTCGATGAACGGGATAATGGTGGTGGGCTTCACTGGTAAGGCAATGACGAACGAGCCGTCGGCCTGTTTCGCGAGCATGGAAGGGGTATTGCCCTGGAAGTTCTGTCCGTAGAACCCGGCCTGCACATCGACGAATTGGATGTCAGATTGACGGCCGTATTCGGTGATGACAGCCTTTCCATCAAAGTGATATACGTTCGCATACTTCCCGGAACTGAGCTTGTTGAAGGATGGGAGGCCAGACCAGACGATGCGCGAAACACCACCTGCTTTTCCGGCGTCGATGAGGAGTTTGCCTTCGCTGATTTCCTGTCGTGGTATGCTCAGCCGCCGCACAAGCATGGAGCCATAAAAGACGGTACCTTCTCTACATCAATATGTTCCCAGAAGTTGGTGACGAGCTAGAATTTCATTAAGACGGCATACACAGAAGCAGAGATCACCTTACAAAAGCGACATCCGCACCGACGAAGGCCTTGTAGACCTCCTCCTTATTCTCGACAACAAGCGACACGACCACGACTTCCACGCCCAATTTGACGAGCTCCTGTGCGGCGGGCTTGGCAGCATCGCGAGTAAAACCTCGGACGCGGTAGGGCTTGTCGGATTCAACCAGCGCATTGATAACACTGCCGCCCTGGGTTCCAGTGGCACCGACAACGGCGACGAGCGTGGCTGATGGATCTTTGCTGATGGTCATTTTTTTGGGAAAGCTAGGTAGAGGGCGACCAGAGTTACCTGGGGTATATATATGCATGGATCGACCAGTTATTCGCCGACGATTCGGGAAAGCCCCCACTGTGATTTGACCATGACGATCAGTCATCGGCAGCCGCCCGTAAACCAAGAATGTTCAAGTGCACCAATGCCAGCATACAACCCAAGAACACCAACCCGGCAGACGGCACTGGAAGGTCGTGTCAGGGCCCACTGCCTAACCCGACTGTGCCAACCCGCCCAAGAAATAACCTACCAGAAAAACCGTGGAAAGGATATTCCGATGCTTGTCGGCTGAAAGGCTGAAAGTGCGGGATTATCGGAAAATAAAACGGCGGTAGAATGGAGTTATGAGCTTGAGGCCAATGAATTATCACTCGAATGATTAACGGTAGCATTAAATGCACTTAGGCTTTCTCGGGTTCCTGAGGCAAACGGATGGCCAAGAAAATTGTACTCACTGATTCGAAACAGATGGACAGTGCTGCCATAATTCAAGCCAACTTCGACCAGACGATGTTCATCGTTGTCGTCCAAAGAAAACGACAATTTTGAGGCTTGCCTTGGACGATCCAACGGTGACCAGGACACAGGACGTACTAGAGCTGGGCACCCTGACGGACATCGTCGTTGAGGCTCTGGTCAGCGGTTTGGACGCAAGGAAGTGACCAACGACAAGGAGGTGAGATTCGGAAACACAATGTGATAGTTCCCTAGGACAGGGCCAGCAAGTCGAAATTCAAGGGTGCGCAAGCGAGCAAAGTCGCTGTTCTGCAGTGCCGCAAATATGGATGGTCCCGCACGTATGCTCTCCAGCATCGAAATAGAAATGTGCCCCCAACGGGCCGATTGACCCAGAAGGAGATCCAGTAACCCTTGGTTGCACCCGACCTCGAGGGCTAATTTTAAGGGAAGCGGCCTGGATCTCTCGACGTACGCTGATACCAAGGAGAGGATGGAGTCGGGTGGCAACTTTGGGAGGGTCTCTACACGGTACCAGAGTTTCGGGGTGGATAATGCTACGACTCTCCATCTACTGCAAATTTGACCAAGGCGCAGGGGAAAATCGTAGGGATCGAGGAATCCCTTTGCGAAAGCGCTCGCAAATAGAAAAATCGATGATAGAATTTCTGGGGGTAGAAGCTTTGTATAGTGAATGGTCACTGCTGGAGCTAGTGCTCGCATGGTTGGGGAAGAGTTTGGGCCGTAGCCTGGGTGAGCTGACTTGATTCAAGTCAAGTTCAATTACGCTTTGCCTTTGTTTGATGTTCCCACGGTCTTTGGAAAAATATACGGCAGGTCCCATCGCCGGTTGGCCAACGCAGTTCGTTATAATAATGTATTGTACATGTATGTTATGCAAAGGGTAAGTAGACGATACGCACATACAGGATATCACAAAGCATCAAAGTTGATGTGATGCGACGCCCGCCTCCTCTCTAGCTCATCCTCCCGCTATGTGCACGAATCCTCGTCAGAAAACGGCCACAAAAATAAACAAACAAATAAACGCACCTTCTCATTCAGATGCAGCACGAGCACGATCACCGCCAGCAGCGCCGTCCCCACCACGACCGTCAGCGTGACCCACGGGATCCACTCCCCGGGGCGCAGGAACAGCTCGCGCTTCCACGGGTCGCCCGCCTTAGACGGAGGGAGGATGACGACCTTCGAGTTCGGGATCACACCCTCCATGTTGATGTAGTGCTGCGCCGTGTGCATCGTCGACCCGACGAACAGGTTCTCGATGTAGTTGTTCGTGCGGCCGAGCCCGAAGAAGGAGTACGGCATCTGCAGCGACTGGTAAGACGTTTGCGGGAGCTGGCCGACTGTGGGCGGCGTTGTTAGACGAGACGAGTGACTCGCGTGCTGGGAAGGACGGACCTTGTGCGGCTGAGCGACCGCCGGTGGTATCTAGCACCGTGTATTTATACGACGCGCCGGAGTAGCTCACGCCGAAAGGCTGTCGACGCGGATCAGTTACACTCAGGTCAGTGGTAGTCAAATCGTACATGGTATTTTTCCGTGCCATTAGGACCATAACACCACCCATTTCCGCAAGCACCGTTGAGCACTGTTCAAGTGGTCAAGTCCAAGTATATGTCAGATAGAGATTACGCACCGATTGCTTTCAGGAAGAACGCATCGTAGTAGAAATTGTTCTGCACGAACAGAACGTTGCCATGGCCCAAGGTGCCTGTCCTTTGCACCATGATATCAAGGGTCCCCTGAAACCACCATGAACACAGTACCCCACGGTGAAAATATGAAAACGCACATCTTCGTCCATATCCAAAAACGACACGCTCCTCGCGTCCTTGACAGCGTCCAGCGTCTCCGTTCCTTTCGTGGCCACGCTCCAGCCGTGTCTTCCGTGGCCGGACCCACACCCAAGGACGCCCGGTCCGCAGGGAACAGAGAGCAGCATCTTTGGAACATGGTCTTGCCCCGAAGCGACGATAAGTAAAAGGTCGGGGAAGCCATCGAGATTGGCGTCGCCCAACTTGAGGGAGATGGGCAATGCGGGGACCTGTGTGGTATCGAGGACCACAAGGGACGAGCCTGGGAAGAGGGAGTTTATCGGGATACGGACGTACGCCTAGAATGGGCCGTTAGATGCTGGATGCAGGAGAGAACATGAAATAGCCCACATCATTGTCCGCCCTGTCGGACAGGTCGAATGTGAACGCGGGGTCGGCGGTGCAGAGGTCCTCAGGAGGGCGACAGGTTCGTATACCCTTCTTGACGCCAGAGTCGCCAGAGGTGCAGAGAGATAACTGCTTGTTGTATGCAATGTTGATAGCGCAGTCGGCACCGACACCAGTCGATGTAGATACCGATGAGCAGGTGACGAATACCATGTCGATAGTACCATCGCGGTCTGTGCGGTTTAAGAATTAGAAGTCAAAAAATTGTAGGACATACCGACGTCGGCAAAGGACACGCTACGAACTCCGGAAGGCATGGGACCTTGCAATGCGAGCGAGAAGCCATCTGCCTTGTTGTTGACCCAGATCTGGTATGTGTTTCCGCCGTGACCATTATCGCAGAGGAGGAACACATCTATGTGAGGCGGCGTTAAATTCATGAGCGCGTGCAACGAATGGCATGCATTGCCTGCTAGACAGTCTCCGTTGAGGTCCACAACAGCGTTGCTGTGAGGACTTGCAAGGGTACACTGAGCGCCTTTGAAGAGGGGATCACCACTAAACCTAGGTTAACTGGATGCAAAGGACGAAACAGACAGTTGCGTACACGTTGAATAACGGCGAAAGAGGTTCGGAGGCATTCCAGATGTTCTGCCACACCTGGAAAGGAGAGTCGGAGTTTCCCTGAGATGACGGCGTCATTCCGAGAAGGTCTATCTTCATGTCTCCGTCTACGTCAATAGGTATTGGTTGGGGAAGCGCCGACGCCGGGACCGAAAGCGGATTGCTCGTGTCTGAGACCTGTTCAGTTGGTCATAAATGGCGAGAGTGGGCCGTACCAAATCCTCCGCCCGGTAGAGCGGTGTAAACGGATAAATCCAACTGGTTACTTGTAGAACTCTGGGCCATAACTAGCAAGTCAAGTTTGCCCGAGTGCGTAAAATCCCCTGGCACAACGTTCTGAATTTTCCGCGGATGCGTGAAGGTGGCGGAGGGTTTGAATACAAAGTCATCTGAATCGAGTGAGAATTGAATTGAATTGAAATGAGATAGCGCGCTGAGACGTACCGTGGTTCCACAAATACACAGTCAGGGTTTGCTGGTCGGAACCAAGGGCCAAGGCATCAAGACTGGGCGTGTATTAGCAGTTTATGGGTGAGAATACACCGAATTCATACTACTGGTCGCCGTTGAAGTCGCCAAAAGCAATGACACGGCCTTGGACCGTGATACCCATAGAACCGGCGTCCACCAGGGAATTTCCGGAGAATCTCTTTGGAGGGAACGGCCACATTGCCTGAGCATGGTCTGAGAGCCACGAGAGAGCGACTAGAGCGCTGTAGAGCCTCTTCCGCCGCCCGAGTAGGTGTCGATACATGAGTGTTTCGAAAGAAGGATGATCGGATCAGCACAAACAAATCACCGCCAGCAACCAGATTAGGAAGGTCAACCAAATATCGATTCACGATCGTATTTATGGCGTCCGTCGTATATCTCAACGTAAATGCCATTATTTCCACGCCGTAACCCTTATACTAGCCCAGCGGAAAGATACTTCAAAATTTCAACTATTGCACAGTTATTTATTATACATACCTCGCAATTTGTGAGGTTGACGCCGACAGACATGATCCCCGAGGAACCTCACCCGTTATAAACCGCAGACCCAAAGAACGAGCGAAAGAAGTTGTCCGAGACAATGGAATCTGGAACGAACGAAATCAAGTTGTTCGATTTTCAGGTGGGGAAGCTTCGTCGGTGCAGTGGATCCGATCCCAACGCTTTGCTTTTCATCGCCACCGATAGAATCTCTGCGTATGATGTTATTCTCACAAATGTTGGTGTCTTGCTTTTTTTTTGGGCTGTGCTTCTCGGTCTTCTTGTTTTATTTTTTCCTTGCACACACCTGTGCTGGAAAAGATAACCTGAGAGCTACACAGTGAATCCCCGGCAAAGGCGCGCTCTTGACAGAAATTTCACGCTTCTGGTTCGCCAAGCTCGCGCACATCATCCCAAACCATTTCATCACAGCGGACATCGACGCGATGCCCGCAGAAATCCACGAATACAAGGCACAGCTCGAAGGCCGTGCGATGCTTGTTGGCAAAGCCCAGGTTGTGCCGCTCGAGGCCATCGTAAGGGGGTATCTTACAGGTCTGCCTCGTCGCTTGACCCTTCTGGTCGCGTTGTTTATGAGGTAACCAGGCTCTGCCTGCGCGGAATACCAGAAAAGCGGGACAGTACACGGCATTTCCCTCCCTGCCGGCCTGCGCGAATCGGAACGCCTCCCGACGCCGCTGTTCACGCCGTCCACCAAGGCCGACATCGGCGCTCACGACGAGAACATCTCCCCACAGCAGGGTGCGTGCGCCTTCTAATCATATTCCTTCAATTCAACGGCAACTTCAGCCGCGGCGCTCATCGGCGACGCGCTCTACGCCCAGATCAGCACGGCAGCGCTCGCGCTGTACACCGCCGCCTCGGAACACGCGCACGCGCGCGGGCTTATCCTCGCGGACACCAAGTTCGAGTTTGGCCTCGTCCCGGCCTCTGGTGAAACACAGGAGCTCATCCTCGTCGACGAATTGCTCACACCCGACTCGTCGCGCTACTAGCCGGCGGCGGTGTACGAGGCCGGCCGCGCCCAGCCCTCGTTCGACAAGCAGTACCTGCGCGACTGGCTCGTCGGCGCGGGCTTCCGCAAGGGACTCGAGGCGGGGCCGAAGGGCTCTGTAGGAAAGGGGTGGGCGATTGAGGAGAGCGTGGTGGAAGGGACGCGGAAGCGGTATGAGGAGGTTGTGGCGATGTTAACTGCAGCATAATCACAGAGATGAATGTACCTGTAAACTGCGATACATAGACTAGGGATTAGAGAGAGAGGCGGCGGTGGGTATTCATCGAGAAAGAAATCATTCGCGTTACATTATATGGACGGCTAACGTGAGGAGAGAGTCAGCTTGAAGAGATGAAATAAAGTGTGAGAATAGCATACCTTGGTTATAGAACCGATCGCGTTTCTGTTCCAATGTGAACATACATCCCGGAGTCCTTCAGCTTTCTGAACGGCAGGAGATCCTCCTCGGAATACCATGGACTCCCGTAGGGGTCTTCCGAAATGACGCGGAATGACTGCAGCTGTGCACACCCGGGGAGGATTTCCCTTCGGTTCGTAATCGGCTCGGCCGCATCGCGCAGTATTTCGTCGAAATCTGGCTCATCCTTAAGTCTCGTGTAATTTTCCTCATCCTCTGGAATGTGACAGCCCAGGAGGGCAAGGTTTTGAAGCTGGGGCAACAAATTGGGATCACAGCCGAAGGCCGTGAGGAAAGAAGACAGAAAATTCCTGGCCGGGCGCCAGATCTCCAGCTCGACAAGGCCGATGAGGGCCATAAAGGGTGGTGAAAGCTGAAGCTCTACTTCGCCTTCAAACGGGTGAACCGCAAGTTTCCGCAACGGAGGCGACGAGCGCTGTAGGAACGAATTGAGCTCTTCTGCATCAAAATCATCCGTACCGGAGATTTCGAGTGTTTCAAGAGAAGGAAAGGTGACGAGTGTGAGGATTTCGGTGCTGAACGGGCGATAGAGGGTAGATTCGGATAACGTGAAATGCTGCATATTTGGGTGAGAGACTGTCCCGAATCGATCTGCATCACCATCATCCATCTCAAATGCTGAGAAGACGCATTCTAGAAGGTTGGGCATTAAACGTATTGCTTCAATGCACTCCTTGACCTCGTATACTTCGCCCGTGAATTTAGTTAGCTGTTGCCACGGAAGTACGGCAAAAGAGGGCGCGACCGCGATCATGATCACCTCGTGGAGTAGAGGGACATTATTGAATATCACGACGGCATCCGAGTTTTTCCAGTTATTGTCGATGTCAATCGACAGCTTTTGAAGCAGGGTGAAGACAGAACCTTCCAGAAGGTGCGTATTCAGATCCTCGAAGTCCTCGACATCCAGTTGCAGCTCTAAGGAGCGCATTTTCCCCGAATGCCGCCGGAGTGTTTTCATGAAACTGGAGAAAGTATCGTCGGCCGGGGACTGTCCGAAGAGCCTCACGGACAGAGGGCATTTCTGGGCACGCTTGAACCAGGTCTGCGCTATTTCAGCGAGACGGGGCAGCCCCCACATATCTTCGATACCAAATGTGGCCCAGAGCGCGGGCGTGGAGATGGCGATCTGGCGCCATACTCGACAGACATGCGTCAGAAGTAGTGGGGCCTCGTTTGTGTTGACGACATCCATGTACCTCTTGGAAGGCAAACAGTGGATGAAAATTTCGGAGGTCATTTCTGGGGGAAGAGTCAAGATTGGGTAGGTGATAGATTCCAGTTGACTCTGCAGGTCCTGCAGACGCGTCCGCATATCGTCCAAAATACGTTCCTGACGCGATATGGCGGAATTGAGGTCCAAAACCTGCGCTCGGAGAGCGGCAGCGATAGTCATGCTGTATGCGGGATCGGGGAGCAATGTGGTCAAGAACAAGCCGAAAACGCGTGAGGTTGCTGATAAAATGAGCGCAAACAAACAACCGCCCGCAACCCGATTAGGAAGGCGGCGTCACCGATTCAGGATCAAATTCATGAATCAGCTCGCACCCCCAAAAGTCCTCCGTCGCATCGATGGTTCCCTAATCGTAGGAATAAGTAGTGAGTATGATTCTCTTTTCTTGGCTTTGTCTGAAATGGTCTGATGACTCGGAAGACATCTCAACGTCAATTCCATTATTTCCACACCACTCCCTTTCTAATAACCCAGCGGAAAAATTTAACCATATCTCGCATTGGTTTCAATTCACAGTGAGGTTGAGGCCCACAGGCATGATTTTTGAGGTAGCTCATTTGTTGTAGAACGAAGCCTCAAAGAACGAGCTCCGTTCGCTCGCGGCTCAGTGGACAAAGAACTGGTCCGAGACAATGGAATCTGGAGCGGACAAAATCAAGTTGTTCAATTTTCAGGTGAGGAGATTTTATGGAAGCCTCGCCAGTGCAGTGGAGGAGCGGACAGATTGGTGGTAGTTTATCATTGTAGCCAGGAACGGAGCCTGAGAAGCTAGACAAAGCTTGACTGGAAACACATGGTCTTCCCAACATCGGTTAAAGTGACGAATCTCGCGGTGATCCCAAGCGGCGGGAAACCGAACATGGAATCAACTGGATATTGCAGGATGACTGGAAATATTATGCAGCTGGATTTTTCAAGAAATTACAAAAATTTAGAGAACTGGCTCCTTTTTCAACAGGAATTGGGTGGATCTATGCGAGAGAGGGTACAGTTAACTGAAATGGACGGCATAAAAGCGCAGCAGTAGCATGCCTTGGTTATACAACAGACCGCCGTTCCGTTCCAATGTAAACATACATCCCGGATTCCTTCAGCTTTCTGAACGGCAGGAGATCCTCCTCGGGGTACCATGCACTCTCGCAGAGCTTTTCCGAAATGAGACGAAATGACTGCAGCTGTGCGCACTCGGGGAGGATTTCCCTTCGTTTCGTAATCGGCTCGGCCGCCAAGCGCAGTATTTCGTCGAAATCTGGCTCATCCTCAGGGCTCGTGGAATATTCCTTGTCCTCTGGAATGTGACATCCCAGGAGGGCAAGGTTCCGAAGCTGGGGCAACAAATTGGCATCACAGCCGAAGGTTGTGAGGAAAGAAGACAGAAAATTCCTGGCCGGACGCCAGAGTTCTAGCTCGACAAGGCCGATGAGGGCCAAAAAGTGTGATGAAAGCTGTAGCTCTACTCCGCCTTCAAGCGGGTGAACTGCAAGTTTCCGCAACGGAGGCGACGAGCGCTGTAGGAATGAATCGAGCTCTTCCGCATCAAAATTATCCATGCCAGAGAATTCGAGCGTCTGCAGAGCCGGAAAGGTGAGGAGTCTGAGGATATCTGCGCTGTACGGCGGATAGGATCCAGTTGCGAGTAAGGTGAGATGCTGCATATTTGGGTGAGAGACCGCCTCCAATCGGTCCACTCCATCCCTCTCCTTAAATGCCGAGAAAGCGCAGTCGACGAGGTTGGGCATGAGTCGTATTGCGTCCAAGCATTCCTCAACAAAGTATGATTTGCCCGTGAATTTGGTGAGTTGTTGCCACGGAAGTACAACAAAAGAGGGCCCAGCCACGCTGATGAGCACTTCGTGTAGCAGGGGGACATTGTTGAGCCTCACGAGGGGATCGAAATCGGCTGGATCTGCTCCCGAGCTGTCCTCGACACTAATCGACAGCTTTTGAAGCATGGGGAAGTTGAAGACTTCCAGAGAGTCTGAACCAATGGTGTAGAGGTCCAGGAGATCCAGTTGCAGCTCCAAAAAGCGGACATCCCGCGAATGCCGCCGAAATGTGTCCATGAAGTCGACGAGAGTATCGTTCTGAGTCGCCGGAAATTTTCCGCGGATGCTCACGGTAAGAGGGCATTTGCGGGCACGCCCGAACCAGGTTTGCGTTATTTCAGCGATACGGGGCAGGCTCCACATATCATTGATATCGAATGTGGCCCAGAGCGCGGGTGTGGAGATGGCTATCTGCCGCCATGCTCGACAGACGTGCGTCAACAGTAGCGGGGCCTCGCTTGGGTTGACAACGTCCGTGAGCCTCTCGGCGGGCAGACAATGGATGAAGATTTCGGAGACCAATTCAGGAGGAAGAGTCAAGATTGGGTAGGCGATAGATTCCAGTTGACTCTGCAGGTCCTGCAGACGCGTCCGCATGTCGTCCAAAATACGTTCCTGACGTGATATGGCAGAATCTAGGTCTGAAACCTGCGCTCGGAGAGCGGCAGCGATAGACATGTTATATGCGGGATCGGGGAGCAATGTCGTGGTGAAGAACGACGCGAAAACGCGTGTTGCTGATAAAACGAGCGCAAACAAACAACCGCCCGCAACCCGATTAGGCAGGCGGCGTCACGTCAAATTTATACTCCCCCAAAATCCTCCGTCGCATCGATGGTTTCCTCCAAGGAACACTTTTCTGAGTCGCAGTGAGTGATCTTGATTCTCTTTTCTGTGTCTGAAATGGTCCGATATTAATATTTCCGAAGACATCTTAACGCCAATTCCATTATTCCACCCCACCCTTTTCTAATAGTCCAGCGACAAATTCAAGTGTTACACAGTTAACCGTATCTTGCATTGGTTTCAATTCACAGTGAGTTTGAGGCCAACAGGCATGTTTATCGGGTGAGGAGATTTTATAAAAGCCTCGTCAGTGCAGTTGAGGAGCAGACAGAGCGGTCGCAATGTATCATTGCAGTCTGTAGCGAGCTTCAACAGAGACTAGGAGCTTTGAGAAGCAAAACTTGACAGGAAACACGGGGCCTTCGCAACATCGGCCAAAGCGATGAATCGTACAGTGATCGAATATGTACAGAGGATATTGAATGGATAATATGCAGCTGTATTTGTTGAAAAAATACCAAGATTTGGAGGGGAACGGTCTCCTTTTCCGACGGGCATTGGATGTTGCATCTATATGAGCGGTAAGTCACCTGAAACGGATGGTATAAGGTGCGGAAGTAGCATACCTCAGTTATACGACCGACTGCCTTTGCGTTCCAATGTGGACATCCATCCCTGATTCCTTCAGCTTTTCGAACGGCAGGAGATCCTCCTTGGAGTACCGTGCACTCTCGCACAGCTTTTTCGAGATGACGCGAAATGACTGCAGCTGTGCGCACCCGAGCAGTATTCTTCTTCGCTTCGTAACCGGCTCAGCCGCATCGCGCAGTATTTCATCGACATTTGCCCCACCCTCAGGTTCCATGTCGTCTTCCTCGTCCTCTGGGATGCGACAGCCCAGGAAGGCAAGTTTTCGAAGTTGGGGCAACAAATTGGGATCACAGCCGAAGGTTGTCAGGAAAGAAGAAAGAAAATTCCTGGCCGGGCGCCAGATTTCTAGCTCGACAAGGCCGATGAGAGCCAAAAAGTGTGATGAAAGCTGGAGCTCTACTCCGCCTTCCAGGGGACGAACTGCAAGTTTCCGCAACGGAGGCGACGAGCGCTGTAGGAATGAATCGAGCTCTTCCGCATCAAAATTATCCGTGCCGGAGAATTCGAGCGTCTGCAGAGCCGGCAGGGTGAGGAGTCTGAGGATACGAGCACTGGACGGATCGTAATCAGACGCGGTTTCGAGCAGGGTGAGATGTCGTATATTGGGGTGAGAGACCGCCTCCAGTCGGTCTACATCTCCATACCTCTCCTCAAATGCCGAGAAAGCGCAGTCGACGAGGTTGGGCATGAGACGTATTGCGTCTAAGCATTCCTCAACATAGTATGATTTGCCAGTGAATTTGGTGAGCTGTTGCCACGGAAGTACAACAAAAGAGGGCCCGGCCACGCTGAGGAGCGCTTCGTGTAGCAGGGGGACATTGTTGAACCTCGCGAGGGGATTGAAATCGGCTGGATCTCCTCCCGAGATGTCCTCGATACTAATCGACAGCTTTTGAAGCATGGGGAAGTCGAAGACTTCCACAGTGTCTGAACCAATGGTGTAGAAGTCCGGGAGATCCGGTTGCAGCTCCAAAAAGCGGACCTCCCGCGAATGCCGCCGAAATGTGTCCATGACGGCGCCGAGAGTATCGTTCGTCGGCAAATTTCCGCGGATGCTCACGGTAAGAGGGCATTTGCAGGCACGCCCGAACCAGGTCTGCGTTATTTCAGCGATACGGGGCAGGCTCCACATATAATTGATATTGAATGTGGCCCAGAGCACGGGTGTGGAGATGGCTATCTGCCGCCATGCTCGACAGACGTGCGTCAACAGTAGCGGGGCCTCGCTTGGGTTGACAACGTCCGTGAGCCTCTCGGCGGGCAGACAATGGATGAAGATTTCGGAGACCAATTCAGGAGGAAGAGTAAAGATCGGGTAGGCGATAGATTCCAGTTGACTCTGCAGGTCATGCAGACGCGTCCGCATGTCGTGCAAAATACGTTCCTGACGTGATATGGCAGACTTGAGGTCTGAAACCTGCGCTCGGAGAGCGGCAGCGATAGACATGTTATGCGGGATCGGGGAGCAATGTCGGGGTGAAGAACGCGTGTTGCTGATAAAACGAGCGCAAACAAACAACCGCCCGCAACCCGATTAGGCAGGCGGCTTCACGTCAAATTTGTACTCCCAAAATCCTCCGTCGCATCGATGGTTTCCTAATCCAAGGAATACTTTCTGAGTCGCAGTGAGTGATCTTGATTCTCTTTTCTGTGTCTGAAATGGTCCTATATTAATATCCGAAGACATCTCAACGCCAATTCCATTATTTCCACACCACCCTTTTCTTTAGTCCAGCGACAAATTTAACTGTTACACAGTCAACCGTATCTCGCATTGGTTTCAATTCACAGTGAGTTTGAGGTCAACAGGCGTGATTACCGGTTTATCCCTTGGGTGTTCGGCATTACCATCAGGGCCTTCCCTGTCCAGTTGAGCTTTGTCAGCGGAGCTTTGTCACCTTCCGTTTTGGGTGTGTAGTCACATCACCTGTCATGGCAGCGACAACGCCCGCGACGCTGCCCCAGTTTACTTGGGATCACCTATATGAAGTCCTCCGTGTCACCCTCTGGCCTACTGACGGTGGCCCCGTAGAGGGGGACTCAGCACGGAGCGAGCCTCCCGCCTTGCGCGACCGCATCGAAACCTTGACACCAGACGACGGGTGGCTCACCCCTAGCAGCAAGAAGAGCGAATCGGATGCCATGGACTTAGATGTGGACGGTTCCGATGGCGAAAGCGAAGGCGAAGGCGAGGACCCAAACGACGGCGAGGATGTGGACGAGGGCCCGGCCACAATACGCTACATCAACCTCGAAGCCCATCCGGCCTTGGCCATCGACAAGCTCGGACGGGAGGTCGACCAGCACCACACAAAGGCTACGTTCGCTGTCCGACACGAGTATGACCTTTTCATGGAGCACGCGATGTCTCGCGTGAGCGACCCCCCCGATGACAGCTACCGGGGCCGTTTTCTTCGTTACCGGTCAGCCCGGGATCGGCAAGTGGTCTTCTTTCTCTCTGCTTTCGGTTTCGCGCTCATGCATTGCGTCGGACAGGCAAGAGCTTCGGCTGTTACTATTTCCTTTTTCGTCTGCTCGCTTTGGGACAGCCGGTATTCTTTGTCAACTCCTCCGCCACTGTGTACTACTTTTCCAGCGACGGCGTCCAGATAACCGACGAAACGCCTAAACCCCAACCCGCGACAGTCAATGCGCTCCGAGGCAGCTGGGTCCTCATCGACATGAACGACGAAAGCGACTGGTTCCCCCCCAAGATCTTCAATCGCGCTCGGTGTGTTGTATGGACGTCGTCACCACGGGGATCGCGCATGAGGAATTTCATTAACAGATTTGGTGCCGAGACGTGGTACATGAAGGCGTGGTCGTCGAAAGAAATCGCGGCCGTAACGTACGTCTTCTTTGGTGCCGTCTTTTAGAAACTATCCATGCCGAACTTGCCAAACAAAGGGAACGACTCGCAATCGATCGTGCCAAAATTTTGAAAAGGTTGGACACGGGCGGGCCGGTCGCACGAAGCCTCTGGGGCGGCGTACCTGTCCCCTCGCCCCAGACCATTGATGCCACCATCAAGAATGCTCTCAGTGGCAACATATTCGCTTTCATGCCCGTGCATCGTGTGTTCCTGATTCATGGTTGTGATCGACGAGGAATCAGGGAAAGCTTGCCTTCAGCGGACCGACTACTCCGCCGAGTTCATTTCTGCCTACATGGCCCACAGGACCTCGGACCTGGCGCAGGACTACCTTGAAAGGTTACAAGGACAGCTGGCCTCCGCGCTCAACACATCCACCACACACTCAGTGGCTGGGAAGCTTTTCAAGGGCATGATGCATCGCGCGCTCACCCGTGGCATGCAGCTTCCGGCAGTTTTCGGCCCTGGCAGTGTCGCCGGGACCCTCGAGCTCATCGGTAAAGCCGAGAGCTTCGTCTGCGAACCCGACACGACCGACATCGCCAAAGAGCGTCCGCTGTACCTCCGGTCGGAATCCCTCAACTTTACCGCCGTGGACGCCATCCTCGTAACGCACGAGAAGCTCGGCATCATCCAAGCCTCCCGGGGCCATTCGCATCGCAGGAACTTCAGAATTATGCTTCAAATCATGTCCAGACTCCCTCAAGGGGCGCAGGTCGACGTGAGCGGCCTCAGAGACGTGATATATTGCCTCGTTGGCACCGTCCCCGAGCGTGTCCAAACGCTCGTGGCCGAGGCGAGCGGAACCCTAGCCGGGCTGAAGACGTTCGACGCACAGAAGCTGAGCAAAGAGCTGAGAATGCGACACACCAAGATCGCTCATACAAGGCTTTCCACGTTCCGGGTCGTCGGCTACACCTTTGATCACAAGCAGGGATTTACGGAGGTACAGTAGTGGACTGTGTGTGTGCTGTACCTACGTCGCGTGTGTAAGCTACGTTAGTCGCCGTGTATTGATTAGGGTCACTCCAGGAGCGGATTTGGTTCTGATCGGATTTAGGTCTGATGCGGTGACGTGATCTGGTCATGGCAGTCCGAGATAGTAATCATGATGTAGAGCGAACTGCGGTGCGAGTCGAGCGAGAGTCGGGAGGAGTTATGAATAGAAGTGAGACATTCATGTTGGACATATTTCGCCGGCTCTGCTATCCTTCTTTACTTAAAAATCAATAGCTTTCCCGTGCGGTTGCGATGAATTATTGTTTCAACCGTCAAGATGAGATACATCGATCGCACGCTTCCCGTGGTTTCCGTTGCTTCTGAACCACAATAAGGTAGGCGTCAGTCACTCACAACGAGCGGTCACATGACCAAAGCGTGACAGCAACAAAGCTCTGGCCACAAAATATTTAGACACAAAGTAAAGCCGAGAAATGGTGTATTTAGGTCCTGTGGAGACATCCTCGGTTTCAGATTTTCAAAATATTCATTATTCATGGAGGAGTACAAGATTGGTTGACTTTCCATACGATTTGAATCCTTTTCCGCGAATATCTGGCGGTGCCATTGATGCGATCACACCGATCTATACCAATAATCTAATCATTTGGTTTCCCACAACGAATAACTGGGATTAGGTCCTTGTAAATATATATACAGATATGCCGCAGTTGACGGTGTCCAAACATCAACAATCAACGCGTCCCGCTTCTCTCAACGCGTCTGCCATCGTCAAACCATGGATCTCGACGCGTCATTCCTCCACAACCAACTTGAAGACATTGAGGAGGACGACCTCGACGATGGAACATTTACGGCAGGAACCGCAATGGCTGTGATCGTGCTCGGAGTTATCGAGCTGCATAGGCTACGCACGGAGCGGCGGAAACCGAGCCGACTGTATTTGTGTATGCTCAGCCATCCCCGCCATCGCCGTCGTCGCCGTCGTCGCCGAGCGCCAATGAGTGCAGGTCGTATGTGCAGACGAGATATGAATGGCGGAGAAGTAACACCGTAACATCAGTGACATGCAGCCCAAAGCGGCAACGCCAACGGACGAGAGCATACGAAAGCAACAAAGATCGTATATTCGAGAGTAAGAAATTCTGAAGAGGGGGTAGGGACCCCCCCTCCAGATTAGAATTGAATTCAGGTTTGGATGAGGGTCTGAAAAATTCCAACTGAGATCTGAGCCCGATGGGGTCCTGATGGCTTCCTCGGCATCGCGGCAAAACGACCAATAATATTCCCTAGCATTTATCAAATCGTATGGAAAGTCAACCATTTTCTAACCTATTTTTTTTGAAGTGCAGAAATGTTTGTTTTGTCGATTGGAGATGATTTGGGTTCTGGACATCGTAAATTTTGCCGCTTAGGTAAGATTCTCATGCACCATATAAGGCAATGTTGCAGGAAGAGAACAAGATCATACCGTTAACTTGCTGCGAACTGAGGAATAACAGTGATGCACTATATTCTGTTTGGTGTACCAGTCTGTGAAAGTACTCAAATATTTCAATTCTGAGCAAGCTTGGTGACATTATGTTCCGAAAAAAAAAATGAGCCTCCAAAACATGAAATTTGGCTGATTTCCAGCATGTTTGTTTGAGCTCTCGAAATTTTTGCCGCGTGACCATGATGTGACAAGGTCATGTGATCGCTCGTTGTGAGTGACTGACGCCTACCTTAGCTGAGTGCTGTAAAAACAGGACCTACCGTCTAACAGCTCTTCGAAAGCTGTTAAAAGCTGTCGAAAACGTATGGCTGATCTCGCCACAGTACTAGTCTGACAGGCTGTTGAACTGCGGGAGCACTGCAAGTATAAAACACGATGATCGCATTGCTTCCCTGGATGCATGGCTCTTTCGATCTATAACCCTCTCCGTGGTGCCGGCGGAACACAAATCCCCAGACGTTGCGGCTCGCCTATATATTCCTTATTTGGTATGTATGAATATATTCTTGGCTTTCGCTAGCCCCAAGTTATCAAGAGCTTTTCAGTAGCTGTTCAATCCACACCATGATTTCCCTCTATTTTCCGTCGGCTCGCAATTCCGTTTTCATCTCGATCTCGGCAACCCCGCGCGAGTATTTGAGACTTTGCTGCGGCTCCGCACTTCGATGATATTTCAACGTTTCAGTTATTCGAAGCCGTCATCCACGATGCTTTTGACCTGTCTAAGAGTCTTCAGGTGCTGAAGGCAAGGTGGTCGTGTCTTCAAGGCCGCGTAGAGGACGAGATGTGATGCGGAGAAGCGCAGCGCTATACGCTGCGTGTCTGCTATGCAGACTGTGGGAGAGAAAGACGAGGTGTGTGTGGTTTGCGGGGGGATCGGCCGTTCCGGCCGAGGGGCTTTGCAACGCAGAGGGAGATCTGCGGGAAAGCGCGTCGGAGGGAGACGGAACGCGGAACAGGCCGAACCCGTACGCAAAGGCAACCCCGGGTCTGATGAAGGAGACCCGAAGCAACCCAGCGTCAGCGAAAAAGAAAAAGAGGGCAGAGGAGGGCGGGGCTCGAAAAACGCGTCGATGTCGCCGGGGACGAGCAGGAAGAAAACTTGCTGGTTTTGATGTCGAGTGCACGGAGGAAGAAGCTTAAGGCTGTGCTGCTGACCAGCCAGATTAGATTGATACAATCTAATCTACATGCGAGGCGAAGACGCTAGATCATCCGTGCCACCTTGCCTTCCACTCAGGCGGCTCGCAAGCTCGCTGCCTGAGCTCGCAGTAAGGGGAGTTCAGCATGATCTATAATCAGGGTGTTCTAATGTCCATTTATCAGAAATACATTGTATAGGCAAATATTAATAGATAAATTGACCAGCGAAACACAGCAACAATTCGCAAGCATATCCCTACGAAGCCGACTGGGGATCAAGCAATATATTTGTGAATATAAGGAATATAGCCACAGATACACTATCACGTCGCCGATGATCAGTGCGCCATGCGGAACTTTGCATTTTCAAAAACAAACCTGGAGAGTACAGTGCCGCCCACAATAGGATACCAAAGTGCGGCGATGTCCGTAGGCGTTAAAATCCAAATGGTGTATGCCCGCGCGCGGCCGAGAGACAGAACGCCGCCGCTACACCAACATGTGTCATATACACCCACGAATTGAAAGATGCAGATGAGGACTATCCAAGCCGAGTTCATGGCTGCCAGGCATTTTCCGAATCGCCGCAGGAAGACAGCTGCTCGGGCGAGGTGTAGACGTTTCCGCGGATGAGGAACAGAAGACAGAACACTGGAGATGACGAGAAAAATCCACGCAACTGTGGACGCAGAAGCGTACATGAGATAGCTTCCCGAACGACAGGACAGCCCTCAAATAAAGAATGGTAAGTTGCGGCGAAAGAGTGAGGAAAACAAACCATACCGATGGTGGGGGTCAAATACTCGATTATCATCGCGGCGCTGATGGTACCCCACGTCAAAAGCAGTGCGAAGACCGAGGATGCCAGTATTCTGAATATAACGCCAGATGATATCCTGAACCCGCGGCCGTCTTCTTCGCCAATGTAGTTCGAGATATTCTCCAGCGACCCGCGTCGATTTTCAGGCTTGATCTCAACGCCGTCGCCGGCAACCCACACGGTACCTTCCACCGGCATGTGCTCCGCAGCGCGGCGGGCTGCTTCGCTGAAGCCTGAATGCACGGCTTCCACTGCAGCGGTCCAGTGGAAGAGACGGGCATAGTTGTAGACGGGCGGGGTGCGGTACTCGTCCGCGCCAAAGGTCCCATCCCGGATTGACAGGGATACGGCGCGTCGGCTCGACCTGGAGATGGCGAGGACAGGACCTCCGGTATTCGTTGCGAGCCACGCGTGCCTATTAACATGCCTCAGAGCGCGATAAAGGCTGACGTGATCGCACCGCGGTCCAAATTGGAGCCAAGAGATGACGATCGGGAGCAGCCACAGCCAGGCGAAAGCCACGGTGAGTCCAGTAGAGTTCAACGGCGGAGATGAGTCATTCGTAACATCTATAAAAACGAATTAGTGTTGCGCCGATGAAAAAAAAGCGTAGGACCCACTACTAAATGTATCGACGACGGTCAGAGAAAACGCTATAACTACCCACCCGATCGATGCCACATTTGCGAAGGACCAGGTGTACATGTAGTTGATGTCAAGCCAAACGAGCAAATCGGACCACCATTCATTATTGTCAGGCAGAACGATGAGCGACGCAAGTAAACCTTGTTCTGTTGCAACTTTCACAGGGACTTGTTGAAGAGTGTTCAGAATTCGGCCTGCGTTTTCGGCGTTCGGATACGAGATATGGGAGAAACGGCGCGCGACCCAGCGGCCATTCAGCAGAGTGAGAAGGACGGAATAGGCCCCGAGCGTTGGAGAGCCGACATTGAGTATAATTGACATGAAGTTGTCAAGCTATGCGAAAAGCAAGAGTTCTTATGAGCGATTGTGTCTGGATAGATAAAACCATTCCGTACCCTGTTATTTGCGCCGAAGGGAAGCTGGGAGACAAGGGCGAGAAACGGCAGGAGCCATGTACTTCGGATTGTCAGCTATCGGTCGTCCAAAATGAACAGCAACACAACAAACCCGAATCTTTGGGAGAAAACATTCCACGAGTGGAAGTGAGGCCCAGTGCCGCAGGTTTGAACGCATAAAGCGTAGCTCATTGCTGTGGCGTTGGCGACGTTCACCGACTGTCCGTGATTGTTCATCCAACCTTTCACCTGCATGCCAGTGGCTTGCAAGTTGTTAAACGCAGCGAGGCAGTCGGCAGCTGCAGGCGATGAAATGAGCAACACAACAGCGGTCCTGACAGCATTCGCACGGCGGAATTCTGTCAAGTAAAGTCAATCATTGACTATTTTACTATTGGAATTCATGTCCGTCACCTACGCATCACTGCAGATTCCGGGGAAAAATGACTTGCTAATGAGAAGAGAGACGAGGGCGGTGATACCAGCTGAGGAAAGTACTTATAGTAGCTGGGGGGTGCTTTCAAGCTGTACTGCACGTCTTGGGGGCTGTCAATCTCACCAATTGCGCTCTGATCGCGAGATCTCGCTCACTTGGTTTTCCGCACAAAGGACTTATCCAGAGTTTGGAACCATGATTCATATCCGCAAGCTGTAGAATCCGAAACTGATTTGGACGATTGACGTACCCATTCCGTACTTCAACGGCTTTTTAGTTCCGGCTGCAATTTGTAAATTCTCACTGCGCGCAGGACTTCCGATTTGTCGGCCGGAAGACGGCCGAGATGGCGAGTGCCGCCTATACTGACCACGAGTGGGCACCACAGCGCCAATCCATACGGGTTTGTGGGTGCGTCAAAGCAGAAATTCGTAAGGGTGGCAAGAACAAGTCCGCGAAGGACCGCCCCTACGGAATTTGTGTGGGTCAAGGATCACTCCGGGGTAGCCGGAAACGAGGCGGCAGACGCACTGGCGGGTGGAGGCAGCTTAAAACCAGATGAAGACGTGATAAACGCCTCCGCCTCGATGTCACTGATCCTCCCGGGAGCAAAGTTGAAGACTATGACGCAGTCAAAAGCATATAAAATAATAAGGAAACTTAAAATGGAAAAACCCGCGACTCAAGATCTGTTGAAGAGACCAGCGACCAAGGCGAATATGGCGTTGGCCCAGGCAGCAGCGGCGGGGGCGAACGGAGGACCTCCACCGGCAAAGAAAATCTGGCGGTCAACATTTGACAAGGACATATCCCGGAGTATCCGATGCTTCCTGTGGATGGTATTACACGAGGCATACAGAGTCGGGGCGTTCTGGGGCAGCGTACCGAACCACCAATTGATGACCATATACTCACGAAGTGCGAAGCGCCGGGCCAGAAAGAAATCTGGGAGCTAGCGAGTGAGCTGTGGGTACTCAAGACAGGGGATGTGCTGCCCCCACCTACGATCGGCCAGATTATGGGATGTGCGGCGATCAAACGTCAAAACGCAGGAACGACTCGCCTGTCCCGCATAATCCTCTCGGAGTCGGCGCATCTCATCTGGCGGTTTCGGAATGAGAGGGTCATTCAAGAAAGACCGCCCGCGTCGGAACGGGAAATCTACAACCGGTGGTGCAAGTCAATTAACAGCCGCTTGGAAATAGACTGCGCCCTTACAAACGCCTTGAAGTACGGGAAAAAGGCAATCCCCAAGGCCCTGGTGCTTGAAACATGGCACCGGGTGTTAAAAAATGAGGAATCACTCCCAAAAGACTGGACATGGGAGACCGGGGTATTAGTGGGTATCGGGTGATCGGCAATGATAGGGGCTCCCAGTTGTGGACCCCTTGAGCCGAGAACGCGGAGCCCCACACGACGTGCGGCGACGATGGTCGAGCACAAGTGCGTATGCGCATTTCCTCGGGTGGTTAGACTTAAATTCCTCTGGCTGGGTTCAAATTCCATGGCCTCACAAAACGTGTAGGGAGCGGACGACTAGGTCGGTCCGGAGGTGTATGGAAGCGCGGAAGCGCTAGACAGCACTAACGGGAGGCATCCTAGGATGCCGTCGCTCTGCTAACCAACGTTCCACAAAAAAAAAAAAAAACCACCAATTGATCCGGGGCTGTGACAAACCAGAAACAATGGAGCACATTCTGACGGAATGCGGGGAGCCGGGCCGGAAGGAAGTACAAGGGGCCTCCGATCTCGTTATCACACCCACGCATCAACACACGTGACCCAATTGATGGCGACCCTCGGGCAAGTGCAAGGAGGGCAAATAAATACATTTGAGAGTGTCTATGGGCATTTTGGACATGTATGAGGGTAGTTGGAGGATATAAAAAAAAAATCCTGAGGAGTTTGGTTTAAACTGAAGCATCACCGGATTTACATCCCAATTTGGCAGGAAGGCCTCTTTCACTCAGTGGAGCACATTCTGGGAGTTGTAACTTTTACATCATAAAAGGAGGTCATCTAGAGTGTGTAAAACTGTACTTCAAGGTTTGCATTGGCCGATAGAGTGGTAAATGCTCTCGAATGAGTGTTTGATGGGGGCCAAATATTTGGGGGGGGGGGGGGGGGTCTCACGTGTTGATCACAGTGGGTCCGATAACGAGATCAGACGCCGCTTGAGGAAGTATGGCACCTGGCGATGTACAAATGTGGCAAAAGAAAATAGGACAAGATATGAAACCTACCCTCGGGCAGATACTAGCTGGCGCCCCTTCAACCTTGTTTGGTTTTGATGGATGGTCCGGCATGGCCCGGCATGGCCCGGCATTATCAGAACGGGTCCTATGGCAAGAGGTGGCAGGCGGGTTATCCATGATTAATGCACCGCTGCACGAGCTCAAGAAATTGACAGTCAATAGGCGTGAAAGCGACGACGACGACGGCGGCAGCCGCGTGTCGACTACTGATTTGGCAGGAGATTTGGAGCGTGCGTTAGAAAAGGTGCTCGAGGAACTCCAGGTAATGTTCCCGGCGCCAAATGAAGCGCCGGGACACGATGACCGGCAGAAAGCGGTTTCATCAGCGCTGGAGAAGGCAGGGGCTGAGCTTAAAGCTGTGTGCGGGAAACATGGAATGGACGAGGAGAATGTGGCGGCCCATTGGGAGACGATTCAGGGAGCGATAGAAAACATGGTCGTGCTGCTCGGTGGGTGCTTCGCTCGATTATTTGAGCATCCTAGTTTTTTTGTAAGGTGACCTTGTGGAACAGCACCCCGACTTGCTTAACATTCTGCTTTTTACGGGGGCTGTGATGCTCATTCCAGAATATTGGGTGCTCCGCCCCGTCCTCGGACTCTTCGGGTTTGGGCCGACTGGGCCTGAGAAAGGTGCGGCAGTAGGAAACTTTTAGAGAATACCCCATTGACCTGTTTGCAGGAACGTTCGCATCGTGGGCCCAACGAGTGTTTTACGGCGCAGCTGTGCCCGAGGGAGGCTGGTTCGCGTTGTCGCAGAAGGCAGCAATGGCGGAGAGGCTGAGAAGTTGGTGGAGCTGGTTAGGAGGACTCGTCGGAATTGGTTTGGGTGCCGGGTTGTTTGGGAGTTGCGGGGGTCGCAAATGAAGCAATTCGACTGTTGAAAGGGCCAGTTTCTTGTAGCATTGTCAGTCGTGTACGGTCTCAAATCGAATCGAATCTTATTTATATATTTCTTGCAGTACCAGTGAGTTTATTTAGACGCAGCCTGCGGAACATGAGCGCAGGAGCCAAGAGAGTTGATGCCATCAAATTCAACTCTTACTCACCCAAAACACATTTTCGATGGATGTCGATAAAGGGCACATCCAAAGCCTCATGGAGGCGAAAAGGACTAAAATATCCAATCTGGCGTCTCAAATACAAGATCTAATGCGTTTGCGGGAGGCAGAGATCAACGAGCTAGCTGCCTTACAGGCCATGATTTCTCCCATCGCCAAACTACCGACAGAATTGCTCGCCAAAATTTTCCACCTCGTAGTTCCACCAGAAGGATTCTGGGACTACGACATGGACATAACCAACAAAGTAGTTGATGCAGCACACCGAATTTCACAGGTCTCTCGATATTGGAGGCAGATAGCGCATGGAACGCCCAAGTTGTGGGTTGACGGGTTTAGCTTCGATGCCAGTGAAAAGGCCACGAAGCTTGCGTTGGAACAGACAAAGGCTTGGCTTGAAAGATCATATCCCCTACCTATCACAATCTATTTTTCCTGCCCTCGAATGGAAGACACCTCCTTCCCAACAACGGAACTCTTCACCACCCTTCTTTCTACCACCCAACGATGGAGACATGTCATTTGGGACATCCATCACCTCTTCCCGCTTTGCGGTCTCCCCCCGGGCTCCTTCGAAGCGCTCGAACGTTTCAGCATCGAGAGCAGGATATCCAGCGCCCCCCAGAAGGCCTGGATATAGTCCTAGCTGCCCCTCGGCTTCGCGAGGTTGTAATATGCATTCGGAACGATCGCGGTAGCCAATCCGACATGCTTGGACTCTTCCGCATTCCCTGGAACCAGTTGACACATCTCACTCTTGAGGAGGACTTAAGCTTTGAAGACTGTCGCGATATCATGTTGCAATGCACCAACGCGCGGTCGATCAAGATCCGTGCCAGCTTATGGGATGAATCATCGTTGTCTCTTGCGCCTGTAGTTGTCGTGCTCCCCAACATGGAGACCTTGGAATTTCACCAGTCGTATGGCTTGGTTGGAATCGCAATTGGACATCTTTTCGCTTGCCTCGCTCTTCCAGCTCTGAAATCACTCGAGCTCTCGGTGGAAATGGAGGACGAGCCGATTTTAACGTGGGATGCAGGGCTATTCAGTCAATTTCAAGACCGATCGCCCAACATCGAGAGGATCTCGTTGATTGCGAGCGAGGTACCGGTTCATGCAGATAATCTCATCGCGCTCCTTCGACATTCCCCCGCCGTCGCTGAGGTCACGATTTACGATTGTCAGATCGACGATGCCTTCGTCCGTGGACTTGAGGTCCACCAGAATGACCCTCAGGTTCTGGCTCCACGTCTAGTCAATCTGGATTTGACCTATAGTGTCAGGGACGGGGACGTGACACCTTCAGACAACGCTTTGGAAGCCATGATTCGGTCTCGTTGGTGGCCAGACGCCTCCATCCCTCATCGCACTAGTCGCCTGGAAAGTGTGAGGATCTACCGTGAGCGCGCCCCTAACACGCACGGCCACCCGGAGCTACAGAGGAATTTGGCAGCTCTCCAAGAACAGGGACTCAAACTTTCTATATATTGAAAACCTTGTTTTACGACTTTCAAATATAAACCCAATTTTGTCGCGAACAAGAGACGACAGAATCGAGTTGCGTCGCCAGATGCTGTAGCTCTTCCAAGTGCTGTTTCTTGGGCGCGATGTAGTGCTGGGGATTTTTTTTCGATCAAGTTTCAAACGCGATCACGAGGAAGTCTTGATGGGCTTCAGCGCATCGCAGTTCGTATTCGGTTGAGCGAGCTCAATAAATATCCGACCTCCCAAACCTAAGTTAGTAGCAAGCAAGCCATCTTCCAAGCTATTCTACACAACAATCCTCAAACTACAACACAGGCATCCTGAACCACCCTTGCAGCGGTTTAGCCAACCCAGCACTCCCCGCGCCGGGCTTCCCACCCTCCAGCTGCCGCACACCGAGCGCTTTCGCCTTCGCGGCGGGCTTCCACGCTGCGATCCAAGTCTTGATCGAGGCGAGGCCCTCGGCTTGCACGGCGAGAACTGAGGGGTTCGCGAGGCCTTCGCGGGTCACTGGAAGTGATATGACGATTTATTTAGTTGGCGGTTCTGAAGAAGGGATACGAGGAAGGCGTACAGAGATCGGCGCAGTGGTAGCCCTCGCCGACAGCAATGGGCTGCGACTGGGTGCTCTTAACGGTGACGCCGGGTGCGGAGACGGTCGCGTAGCGCCAGGGATCGCCTGCGGCCGAGTCGTCAGTAAGAAGTGAGAACAGAGTGAGGGCGGGTTGTGTACGCACGCTGTCCATTCGCAAAGAAGAGGTTCGATATCGTGACGTTCCACCCGTCGTAGACGCGGTTGGTCCGCGCTGTCTGGACAGTCGGAGGCTTGGGGAAGGCTGCGGGGAACATTTGTTGGCATTGGCGCTAGAATGCGGTATTGTCAGCTGGTAAGATTGGAGACGATTGAAACGATAACGCACCAAGTCGTATGAAGGCTGGACCAGTCGGGTCACCAGGGATGGGACACCTGGCGGAGGTGAATCCTTGGGAGAGTTTAACGACCAAGGGATCAAAAGAGGGCCCGGGGACGACGTACCTGGAGAAAACCGACTTCATTGCAGCTGCGCGGTGGGAAGACATAGTCAGCAAGAATTTTTGGAGAACCTCGGGGAAACCACGGACACAATCCAGAACCCTGTGCGACGGTAAGTAAATCTGGCAGTTGATCGTATAAAACCGCCTACAGGATCTTCCGGCGTTGTCAATGGACGTATCGGTCCAGTAAGCCTGAGAGGCGTTGTAGCTTCCTAAGCAATCCCTGATACGGATTAGCATAGATAAACCATTCATGCCGCTACAACTGACTCGGCATCGTCACCCCCGCAGACTAAAAGCAGCGTTAGTCGTTATACAACTTGAACTTGGAAAATAGAAATCACTCACTCAGAGAGAGATAGGTCGTCGACCAGTACGAAGACCACGCGTCAAGTGCGTGAGTAAGACCCCACCCTTCTGCCGGGGCGTTTACCCCGTTCTTGACTTCGAGCGCATCGCAGAAGTTGAAGAACTGAGCACCGGGCCCTATGGTGAGCGATAGACCCTGCCAGTCCCAAAGGTTGTTGCGCAGCGATCCTGCGACGTCGTCGAGATGCGTTACGTCGCCCATCCCAAAGGAGTCCTTGATGGCCTGGATGGCTTTCTTGTCTGATCCGGTGAACACCTGCGCATTCGGTCAGCGTTAATACAAGTCAACTAAAACGATGGGGATACCTGGTCGATATGCGAGATGACACGCTCGATATCGGCGGAACAGTTCGCGGGCATGAAGAGGCGCTCGGGCTCGAAATATTGCCAGAAGTCCAGGATCGTTTCCACGACGGCGCTGGAGGCGTACCCAGCAGCGAAAAGCCCGGGTTTCGCCACTAAAGTGTAACTTGTCAATGCGCCGGAGTAGCTTCCTCCCACCAGGATCCACGGCGTAGTTGCTGGCGTGAGTTTCCCTCCGTTCGGCATGGGAAGTACTACATTCTTCGTGAAGTACTCTAAGTCGTCGACAGCCTACAAAGATGAGAAAGGAAAATTTGGAATGTTTAGTTGTCCAACCTGTTGCAACGTGTGGAGACGCAAGCTCTTGACGGAGAGGTCCGGTAGAGGGTTGCTTGAAATTTGTTAGCCGATGGGATACTAAGATCGACGCCAGATAGATCGACGCCAGATACACACCTCAATCCGTAGAACCTGTGCTCCAAAACAACTGCCGCCCCGTTTTCTTGTTGTGCGATTTGACCGTTGACCGTAGCATTGGTGAGATACCCGGAATACGCTTGACAAGGGTCGGCAAAATCAAGTACATTTCTTCCATAATGTACTTACGAGCGGCATTGGCCTCTCCTGGAGTAAATAAGATGATCGGTCCACCTTGAAAGTCATCAGTCTAGGTTGATCGTCTTTCTGTTGTCCGGTTCGTACCTTCCTCATAAAACTCATACGTGTGCCAATACCTCTGAGTAAACGTTCCTAAAGAGGGCTGTTGCATGTGAGCTATTGCCCGACGCGGAGCAGGAAAGAAAAATACATTGTTATGGTCGATGAGTTGTTGGAATGTGTAGGTGGTGTTGTACGGAGGCAAGACAGTTCCGTTCCGGCTGGTCACTGGTGCAGTGTGCTCGACAGGGACGATGGGGATGGTCGGTTTGCGCATGAAGTTGGCATGGGGCCGGCCATCGGAGAGCGCTTGGACGAGGGCAAGCGAGGCTGCGACAAGAGAGAGTCGAAGAAGCATGTTTTCTCTGCGGGGATTCGCCGTCCATAGTCCGCGCTCTTATACTTTGGAATCCTTTAACGGATCAGGGACCGTGCGGCGTCGAAGAAGGTGCCTGCGGCACGGGTTGCAACCGCGATATGCCAGAGGCTTCGTGGGTGTGCAAGATCATTAAATCCAGAAAATCCCGCAAGTCTGAATCAAAGAAGCCATTCGTTATCGGCCAAAGAGGTTCGCATAAACACAGAAAGGGGGAGGAAATATCCCGAGTTCAAGAGAATTTTATTGGGCCACGGTGTCCAAAAGCATCTACTCTCCACATGGGCCGACGCAGAAGAAGGAGCCGCATCATATCAGGTGGTCGAGTTGCATATCGGGGACGATAAGTGCCCTTTAGTATCGGTGCCCGCGTAGCGCGGACCGGCGCGTTGCACGTCGCATTTAATAGGGTTTCGCGAACAGCTGGAATGTTATCGACGTCGGGTATTCACTGCATGCTGATGACAGCCAATTAACAAGGCTCACCGAAACACTCTCCAAATGGGGCAAACAGCTGTGAGCAAGTCTCAAGTCGGACGCTCCAGAGGATGTTAAGGACGCTTGCCATCGTTGGGATTGGATCTCCTTGGATGTTTCATGCCGGATCCTCGATGCGGACATCAATATCACAGCAACCTGCTTTTCGGAATCTCCACCAACTTGCCACGAATGAAAGATGGTTGTCTTCCACCCCTGCCGCAGGCCTACAGGGGAGGAGGAGGGTGGAGCCTAGGACGCGTCGCGTATTTGCAGATCAGACGATGGCCCGGACTTGGAGTCAGGACAACCACCGATGGGATCAAACTGACGTAATGTAGGTCCTTGTATATCAAGGCGATCACCTGACCTGTGTCGCCTTGGTTCGTTTTACAACGCGACTCTTGCTTTCGTTCTCCCAACCCCTCCACGGTCACTAACGTCCTCCTCGAAGGTATTACGCCTTTTACGCGCTACGCACTCGACGCTCTCTCTCAAGACTCACCCAACGAATCACACAACATGATCCCTCTCGTTCCTGCTCTCGCTCTTGCTTTCCTGTCGTTTTTGTCTTCCGCCTTCATCATTCTCCGTATAGTACTTCCTATTCTTCCTCCTCACCCGTGAGTCGAATTTACCCAGATATTTCCTTGCAACTTATCGTTTTCTTAGGTTAAGCCGACGTGTTGCTCCCGTGCGCTCGGTTTCTTCCAATAGCAATGTCTTGAATACTGATCTAGTCCAAATACAGTCTGAATTCGGGCTTCCGAACTTCAGATCTCTTTCCCCCGCAGATAAGAGGTGGCTTCTTTTCTTCCCGTAGAAGAAGATCGCTGACGAGTTTCCAGCCACATCTGGTTGGCCAGTCTAGATATTCTGGGGCTTGCGTTGTTCATCTGGCAAGCCATCAATGAATACACAGGGGGGCCCTCGTAGGTCTATTAACGCGTTCTATACTGCTCCGAGTCTCAATTCCTTCTCTAGCGATGCTTTGAATGCTCTGGACCCAGTGTCATCGCTCCGACTATGGATCGCAATGACCGTCAGACAAACATGCCTCCTCCTCGTGGCCGGTCTTACCCTCCTTCATGTGCGAATGGGACGTTCGGTATCCTTTGGCAAGAAGCACTGGATGCTTTGGGCACCCACCTTGGTGCTGGTTGCCACTTCTACCGGCATCGCAGCTGTTCTTTCCGGCGCCCAGGTCCCCAGCTTGTTTATCGGGCTTGTCTCATACACAAGCACCATCGCGGTGATGAGCTCCATTGCTTTCTGCTGCCTAGTTGGCACCCTGCTTGCCATCAAGCGCAATCTTGCGGTTGTCCAGGAGGAGTCAGAGCCTTGGCCTCCGGTCAGGCAGATGAAAGAGCAGCCGAGGCCGTCGTTCGCCACCGAAGAAATCGATGCCATTCGTGACGGTGCTTCGTGGATCACCTCCAATGCGTCCAACGCGAGCTCCCGCCACAACTCAGTCTCGGCGTGGTCTTTCTCCACACACGCGCCTTCGGCTCACGGCGGCCGCCCCCAGGGCTCGCACCCTTCGGTACCGGCGAAGTCTTCGTTCTGGTTTAGCGGTTCCACGCCTCCGGACGCTCCTCCGGTCCCACCTCTTCCCTCTCCTTACGGCCCTCTGTCTCCCACTGCTCGAAGCCTCAGCGACCCGGACCCCTTCCGTCGTGATGCTCTGGACGCTCCTCCTCGTCCGCGATTGGACTCGCAGACGTCGTGGCTCACCTCCACCAACGGATCCCACAAGACGGTCTCGGCATGGTCGTATCCCACCACTCATCACGAAGACCACGAAGGCTCGCGCAACGGCAGCACCCACAACCTGAATGCCGAATTACTGCCCTCCTCCCATACGGCCGTAACCCGCCCCACGACGCCAGCGATGGCTAATGCCAATGTTCTCGGCGGGTATGGTTTTGCGCCCGTCCACACCGACGCCGAGAAGAGTCTCGCGGCTCTGGCGGCCGCCCCAGGTGTCACCATCGATATCTCAGTCTACCGCGCCATAGGTTGGTTAATTACAATCTGGGTTCCCCTCGTACGTCGGTTTCTCGTGTCTTTTTACATGCGCGGCTCTGACATTCGTATCAGACGCTCTCACTCCCTTATCTCTTGCTTGCCCCACACAGGTCCCAAACGCCCGATGGCAGCATCCATTCTGCTCATTCTCTCGGTCACGATCTCGTCCCCCCTCTTGGCGCTCAACCTCCTCTTCCGGTCGCCCATTCCTATCCCCCACGGCCTCTTTGACAACCGAAGCGATCTCCCGACCGATGCTCTCCGTGGTCCTTCTGTTGCGGGAAGCGTCCCTACGTACAAGTTCTCGCACGAATACAAGCGCAGCACCAGTGCGAGCGTTACGGTGGTCGAGGGACGGCGCAGTGGCGACGTGTGGATGTCCAACGGCGATGCGGTCGACGGGAAGAGCAAGATCGGCCGGGCCCTTGGCATGATGTCCGCCATGCCCAAGCTGTCTGTTCTTCCTCCGGAGGTGGATGACAGCGAGCCTTTGACGCCTCCGCTTCCCATGCAGGACGACGACTCCCTCCCCGTCTCGATCCACAATTCAACGGTCCAGAACTCGACTCAGTCCGAGATGAGTGCCCAGTTCGGAAGGATGCGGAAGGACTCGAAGGCGAGCTCGCACCTCTCTGCTGCCGATGAGAGCATGGCGTACGCCAGCAGGATCATGGTTGCACAACGCCATTATTCTACCCTCGCTCAGACCATGATGGTTCCCGGCGAGCCTGAGAAGCGCACATCCACCGGTGGCCATCTCATCGCCGCGAGTGGTGTCGGCCCGACCAGATCTGCCCGCAACTCTGCTCACCTCCGCACTCGCTCGGGCTCCTCCGTTCACAGCCCGACTACCAGCAGCTTCAACATCAGCCCCCCGCCCTCGTTCCCGCTCCCTCCTACCCCGCCCAACGTCCGGGCCGCCCGATTGGCGCACCTTGGGCACAAGAAATCGTTCTCGTCCGGCTTCTCCTTCGGCGCCGTCGATGATATGAATGAGATCGACGCCCTCACCGCTGGGGTTCTCCCTCTCCTGGTTCCCGGGCTGAAGGTTGGCGACAACATGAAGATCAAGGACGGCGACTGGACCCCGCCGACTAGCTACAGTCGCGCGAAGGGTAAACGGGCCGCGAAGCACCTCCATGAGTTTGGGGAAGACTTCTCGTCTCCGCAGATCCACTCGACTCCCGCTCGTACCCGCGCCCAGGCCAGGCCGAAGAAGACGTCCATGCACAAGAGGCATCACTTCAGCTTACCGAGGTATGTATAATCTTGCCGCATAAGCTTTTTCGTTGTACTCATGATGTTATTAGCCTTGGCTTAGGAAAGGACGGTGTTCATTCGCTCGCAAACTGGAAGGATGAAGTCAGTCGCGCCTTGGAGGCCGGGGTTGGGCAATATACCGCTGTTCCCAGCAACGTTGCACTCGACGTCGGGCGCCGCGCCACGGTTATCGGCGGCGCATCTATTCCTAGTAATACGCTGGCGCAACTGCAGGCCGTGAGGGAAGAGGAGGAACAGCAGCAGCAACCGACAAGGCTTACTCGCGGTCTCTCGTCTCGCCGGCTCGGCTTGCAGGCGCCCGTTCCACACGACGCCCGCCTGTCCACGGACTCAATCAATCTCAGTGTGATACCGCCCTCGGCAGCCTCCACCGCTACCCTGTTCGAATTCGAAGCTGGGATGGATTCCGGCCCACAAGCGGAGAGCACGCCGCACAACAACGTCGCCAACAAGCCCGTCTCGAAGCAGCGCCCGCCGCCGCTGCCGCTGCCCGTCCCGGACCACGTCAGGCAGACTGGCCGTGCCGCGCGCCGCTCCAGTATCGTGTACATCACCTCCAGCGACGAGAACTTCTCGCCTAGGACCCCCGCTCCGGACTCTGACAATGCTCCGACGACGCCGTCGGCGATCGCGTCTCTGGCGCAGTGGTCGTCGCGCGTCATTGCGAAGCCGGGGAAGATTCAGCGCAAACTCTCGAACGCCATCTCTGGCACGACCGCGAAGCCCGGATCGCCCGGGTTGCGTCCGCTCACTCTACTGCAGGACCGCGATACGAATGCCAATGGCGGGGGAACGCCGCCGCTGTCGCTCCGGAAGAAGAACAACAAGCTGCGGGTTGTGAATACCGAGAATGTTTCGCCGTTTGCGGACCCCGTGAAGGGACGCGGCGTCAAAGCCACTGGGACTTGCACGCACTGAGACGAGGCAACTGCCCGTCGCGTAATACCCTATTTTTTCACCATTGACTTTTTTTCGTTCCATTGCTTTCGCTCCATTTGCTCATCTCCAGCTTGACGCTTTCTTTGTCGCTTTCTTTGCTTTGCTACCACATTGCTTTACTCACTCATCCCACGGATGTTCGTTCGCTCGATGCTTTTTTTGCCTGCTCTCGTCTTGCTATCCATTGCTCTCAACCCATTGCTATATTGTTATTATCCGCATTGCTCTCTATCGCTACTGCTACCCTCTATGCTCTCAACCTATGCCCCACTTTGTTTTATCTCTCAAGCCCACTACGTATCATTGCCAAGCCAAGATCTAGATATCTTATGATGTACAAACATTTGAATGTTGTACATACGCTGCTACATCGAAATGAAGAACTGGAAGTTCAAACATTGATAGTGACATAAATCGCTGAGCAGCTGCTTTTGGCGTAGTGTGGGTGGTTGGCGATGGGGGCGTAGACCACATCGAGGCGGCCGTTGGCTGTAGAGTTCGTGCAGAGAGCCCAGAAGTCGCTCCGGCCGCTAGAGCGAGCACTTGGGGGCCGTCTGGTACGAGGGGGTTAGCCATAGTGCAGTAGGGCCCGACGGCGGGCGGGGGGAACTGGGTGGTCTCGAAGATCGGCGAGTCACCGGGCTTGGTGGCGAGCGAGGATGTCCGGAACTGAGGCTGCGACACCGACATGGGGAGCAAGCCGCCGTTGGTGCAGGACCTCGGAAGTAAATACACCGTCGTTCGTGGTCTGTGGAGGACGTATCCATTATTCTGTTGTTCTGGATTCGAGGGAACGTACCGTCAAAATGGACCAGCTGACGTGGGGCACCGTCTGGATCATGAAGACATGTAGAGGAACCGAGACAGCGCCTGTCGTCGGAGGTACGACGAACACTGCGGTGAGATTGAAGTTGGCTGAGAAGTGTTTTATTTAGACAGATCTGGCCAGTCGGGTCTTCGAACACCGTCAACTTGCTTGAGCCGCCGCAGATCTCGGTGGTGTTCGCGGCACATGCGGTTGAGCAGTCGCTATCACTCAGCAACGTAGTACTGGGCGGTGAACTGCCACACCAGCATTCTTGACCAAATTCGAGACCCGCGACGCTAAACCCACTTGCTTTGCACGCAGAAGTGCAGCTCTCGATTGTTACACCTCCCGAAACCGTGTGCAAGTTGGGAATCTGCCGGGAACTTACGGTATCGCTAGAAGGAAGATGAGATCTGAGCGCACGGACTGCGTTATTTGAACAAAAAGGACATACGGGAAACAGCCCAAATAGTTCCAGGTTCCGACCTGCTGGGGAACACCTGGCCGGGGGGTACCATTCCAATAAACGTCTATGAAGTTGCCCGCTCCGCACAACTCGGTTGAGTCACCGCTGCACGCTTGATTACAGTTTGTCGCGCTCGTAGGTACACCAGTGGGCTGCAGCGCGTGGTCGCAGACTAGAATGACCGAGCAAAATCAAATTAAATGTTTCGACGGGGTAGCACCAAAAACAAACAGCATTCGTGGCCGAACTCAACGCCAGCTAGGGAAAATCCACCAGCACTGCAGAACGCGATGCAGGATTCGACAGTCCATATCCGCGTTGGCGAAGGAGGCTGCTGCGAGGGTGCGCGAGGTGCTCGTGTCGCTGGATAACACGTATAGTGCGAGACAAAGCAGCTAGGTAAGGAATACCGACGTATAACATCCTTGCAACGTCCAAGGTGCGGAATCTCGTCCTTGGACACTCGACGCGCCGACCTAAGCAGAGCATGTAAGTTCTAGGCTCCCAGTCCGTCTTCACCTCGACCCACTTGAAATGAAAGCGCGAAGACGATGGCTGCATAAAGAGTTGGAGAGGCCATTGCAAAGGTGGGGCTTTGGCTTAGGGCAGCGAAGTCCTCAAGCGTCTCTTATAAAGTTTCTACTCGCTTTGCCAAACTCCGAGACCGAGGCGAGAGTGAATAGGCCTTCCATGGGTCTTCCACGCCCATCCAACTTTGGCAGGACTGGGCTGGGCACAACGCCTGGCATGATTCCCCTGGTTCCTTACTATTTAGTCGCTGCTGTTGGACGGCGCCAGAAGACGAATGTTGGACGCCCGCCTTCAGATCTTGAGGGAAAAATCATAACTGCCGTAGAGTATCTCAAGACATCGAAGTGGCATTGGGAAGGAGTTTTGCGTCGCGTTAGAATATAGCACACACTAGCAGATGAAGATGGGCGTTCGATTCAAAGGATAGGATAGGATAGGATAGGATTTGCCGGCACCAGGTCCCGCATATGTCCATACACTAAGGCATGAAAATGAAGGCTTTTTGTGATCCGCCTGCCAATCGCCCGACGGACGTGGGAATATTGTTGGTCTTGGCTTTCTTCCTCGACGCCATCCTGGGGCCCAAGCCTCTCCAGGCCTTTGTCTCAGCCTGGCAGCTTGCTGACAACTATGAAAATGCGAATGGAGCATTGGAAAAGATCTCTCAAGGCACGAATCGCACGCGATTATCATTGAACTTGCATTGAACAATTTGTAGAAGGACGACGCGAAATACACGAAAGTGATCTGCTCTCATGGTCTGAGATGGGAATACGCAAGACAACCTTCACCGATTCTTCCTTCGTCCAACCCCAAAACGGTGTTGGTAGCCGATGTTCGCTGGCCTCAAAGTGGAACTTTTGCTGTCTACTGCAGCTGGTAGAAATATTAAATGAAACCCTACCAAATGGTCTTCGTTCAACGTTGGGACGACATCTTGGAGAGGTGGCAGAAGGAACTGTGAGCCGCAGTAAACTCGTGGGTCATCCGCAAGACCCAACTGCCTAGAGACTTTCGCAGCGAATTTTGTACACTTTAATACATGCAATCAGCCTTCTCTCTTTGCTCTTCCTGCTTCCGCGGCCTTCCCCTTCTCCATCGCGGCTTTCTTCAACAGATTGTGCATCTCTGTCACCGTCCGAAATCGGCTCAAGGGCACCAAGACCGCGAAAGCTGCTTCCAGTCGATGGCATCCATGTAAGCGTACGAGAAGAAGCCCTGCATGAATTTAAAACTACAAGTACTGTCTGAGACCCAGCACTGATCACAGCGCTCGAGGCCTTGAGATCTTGAGGGTTCCAGCAGACTCGAAAACCCCCCGATACCTAATTTCCAGGATGGTCCGTCAGCCTCATTAAGTGGCAAAAAGCGTGTAAGATGAGGGTGGGTGTTGGTTAACGTTGGTTATCCGATGTGCAGCGGATAAGTGCAAGTCAGCCGGTGAGAAGAGGGGGAGAGCTACAAGATCTAGATATTTTATGCATTTCGTGCATACATTTGAACGTTGTATTTACGCTGCTACCGTGACATAGGAATGAAGAACTGAAACTTCAAACAGCGGTGATAGTGATATTAACAGCTGAGCAGTTGCTTCTGTTGTAGTGCGGGTGGTTGTCGATGGGGCTGTAGACCACGTCGACGCGGCCGCCGGCTGTGGAGTTCGGGCAGAGAGCCCAGAGGTCGCTTCGGCCGCTGAGGGCGAGTACTTGGGGGCCGTCTGGGACGAGGGGGTTGGCCATGGTACAGTAGGGCCCGACGGCGGGCGGGGGGAACTGGGTGGTCACGAAGATCGGCGAGTCGCCGGGCTTGGTGGCGAGCGAGGATGTCCGGAATTGGGGCTGCGACGCCGACATGGGGAGCAAGCCGCCATTGGTCAGGACCTCGGAAGTAAATACACCGTTCCGTGGTCTGTGGAGGACGTATCCATTATTCTGTTGTTATGGATTCGAGGGAACGTACCGTCAATATGGACCAGCTGACCTTGGGCACCGTCTGGATCATGATGACATGTAGAGGAACCGAGACAGCGCCTGTCGGCGGGGGTGCGACAAACACTGCTGCGAGATTGAAGTTGGTCAGGAGTGTGTTGTTTAAGCAGATCTGGTCCGCTACGGAATCCCGTCCTTGAACACTAGACGCGCCGACCTAAGCAGATCGTAAGTTCTATGTGTCCAGTCCGTCTTGACCTCGACCCACAAAAGAAAGCGCGAAGACGATAGCCGCACAAAGAGTTGAAAACGCCATTGCAGGTGGGGCTTTGCGTTGAGGCCGGAGTCTTCAAAGAGCCTTTTATAGTTTCCTGGCCGCTATATTTCCCAAACACCGAGAACGGAGCGCGTTGCGAATAGACCTTCCATGTCGGACTTGAAACAGCCCCAAGCACAAGACCGGGCATGATTGCCCTGATTCCTGTGGATTTTACCCACCGGCAGAGATAATATTGGACGGCGTCAGGAGATGTACAAACCCTGGTCCCGTCAAGCCCGTATGGGCCGTTTTTCATTGAATTCGGCAGATTCTTATTTGTTTAAAAATCCATGGGGAAGAATTGAAACATTTCGACCCGAGACAGTTGGGTTCCTGGCGTTTGCACCATTTGAGGGGGTCCTCCCTTGGTCCTCCCCTTCCGAGTCTTCGCATTCTTGAGGGAAAACAGAAGGAAAAAAACGCAATCGTAGAGGATCTCGATTCCCAAGACACTAATATTGAAGCGACAAGGAAGAAGTCTGGCACGGATTAACAGCTGTCGTATTGGAATCTAGCAGATGAATGTCGACGGTCGATTCAAGGGCCATTCATCGGCAGGAGCGATTCTCTGATCCGGTCGAATCGTATTGTAGGCTTCTTCCTCCAACCATCCTCCTGGAGCCCAAGCCTCAATCTGGCAACTACGACAGCTGGTATCAGTTGAATGGGACATTATTGGAAAGAGTTCATCAGACGGGCATCGTGGATCATGTCTCGAAGCAAGAAGAAAGGCACCAAATTAATGACTTCCAGTCCACAAAATGGTCTGCTCTTCGAAGACCCTTGATTTGTGTGGAATCCGTCAAGCAAGCTTTCACTCTAGTTCTTCCTTGGCACAAATATTACAGGAATACGGCGTTGATCAAATAACTCTGACCTTCAGACTTTTCTGTTTCAACGTCCTCTAAAAATCGCCCAATACCTGGAGCCTTTCAATATGGCCCAATATGGCCAGCTATGGCTTATTCGAGTCTGCGCCGCCGCCCTCTGTTCAAGGGACCCTCTGCCTTTGATCATTTTATCTGGATGTCTCTGTATTCGGGTTGCTAGCATTTCCGCCGAGCCTCTAACACAGCCTCTTTTCAAAGAGGACCGAGAAGTCATATCACATTTTGTAGATTAGATAGCTATCTAATCGATATCTAATCCACACAGCCGTATCTCGTGTTCGAAACCAAATCCTCAGAAACGTCTTTCAGCTCGTCTTCTCCCACATCGACGCGTCTTTTGAGCCCCACCCTGTTTGTTTCTTCGCTGACGCTGGGTCGCTTCGGGTTTTGTCTATCGGATCCTTCAAGGCCCGTGGTTTTGCTGCTTCTCTCTGCTGCTACGCGGTCACTCACCTTGCCCAGTGCAGCTGGTACAAAACACCAAGTGATAATCGGGGTTTCACGTTATCTTCAATCTCTTCCACCCGTTAGTGCATGTACGTGCAATTTGAACATGACCATTATTTTTCTCACTCGCCCTTCAGCCTGCAGGTCTTCGAAGTCTCTCACATGTTCCGCGTCAGTCGATACGCAGCGGCGTCAGCTACAATGTGCACGCTATTATGGGGCGTTCTCGCTAGGCTAGAGTCCTTCACCTGTTTCCGAAAATGTCTAGATTGGGCTTTGTTGCTTTGCAATTTTCCCCCCCATTGGACTCATCCTTCGCCTCGGAAACTTTGTCTTCCCTCGTCTCATTCCGGCGCTCCGTACACAGCGTCTGTGGTATATCTCCTCACGACCCTGCCCACCGCTCGCCCCAAAAATCAATCTCTCGCTCGCTCTTACTTTTGCAAAATAACATTCCGTGGCGTCACTCACCAGTGGCCTATCCTACTTTTCCATACCGGAATATACAATTCGGACGATAACCAGTCCGAGTTCTTGGACGGTATCCGCGACGCCGCCGCAGCGAACGACGTAACTGTCGAAGATACGGAGAGGCTACTAGAACGCATCGAGTTCATCCACTTGCGGCATGATCTGCCTGCCGACATTTCCCCTCGACACCAAAGAGTACAAGTCGGTTTTTGCCCACAGGTGGCCAGGCTACCACCACATGTGCGCCTTCCTTTCTTACAAGATATTCAAGCATCCGCGCATCCGTACTACTTCCGCCTCGACGACGATTCCTTCATCCACGAGCCCGCTTGCTCCGACCCCCTCGAATACATGTACGCCGATAACAAGTCCTTCTCATTTCACTCCGAGCACGGGGATCCAGACTATGTCACCAAGGAATGTGGTCGTTCGTCAACGAGTACGCGCATGCACATCCCGACGTAGAGAGCAGGATGCTCAGCAATCACTGGCCGTGGCAGCCAAAGCGGCAGTCTCTCGACTACGGCAAAGACGCGCGCTTTCCCTCGTTCGGGGGCAACTTCGAGATCGTCAAGCTAGCGCGATTCCGGACGCCGGATATGACTGTGTTTCTCGAATCTCTGGCGAGCGACCCGGAGCAGTTCTATAATTTCAGATGGGGTACGTGGCGGGTTTTTCCAAGTTTATATGCGGTGGAGATGCTAAGGATTTGTGTAGGCGACGCTCCGCTGCGGAAGGCGATGGTGTACATGTTCTTGAATGTCGCCGAGGTCCATCAGATGTGCGAGGTTGTATATGGACATAAAACCAAGACAGCATCCGACATGTGTAAATGTACACTATTGCAGCCGAGTCCGACTATAGGAGCGGTGGATGAATAATTTTTTGTCTTTCAGTGTCTTACATGTACTTGGTAATTGGTTTTCGGAATGCAGCGATTTGTGGGATAAGAAAGAAATTCACGGCGAGGCAGCTGGCTCTTATTTTCTGGCTTTCGCGAACACCAAGGCCAAGGAAAGGATTCACTTACTACCTTGCGCATGCAAGGACATTAAGATATTAAAGGCAACATATGACAAAGCAACTACTCCTCCGCCCCGCTCCCGCTTCCATTTGTCCGGTCCTTCTCTGCCGGAGGACCCGTGCTGGCGCTCAACGACGTCCGATCCTTCTCCCCGCCCTTCAACAACTTGTCGAAGAAATTCCGCAACACCTCATTCTGGCTCTGCCCACCTACCGTCGGGCTCGACGCGCTCGGTGGCCCGCTGGGCTGCCTCGGGGACCCGTTTGTCCCTCCTAGCGCTGGCGGCCGCCTTACATTCCCGCCTGCGCCTGTCTTCGAACTCCGGGTCGACTGATCGAACGGCATCGGCACCTGGGTGGGCCCGCCGTTGATGCCTGTCTCCATTTCTGCGAGGACGCGGTCGACGGTGGGGAGGTCGAAGGACGGCATGCCGCCAAGGGGCCCGACGAGCCCCGCGGCGGCGGCGCGCGTGTGGTCGGCGGGGTCGCGGAAGGCGCCGCGGGGGTCGCGGTCGGGCTTCTTTGCGTTCTCGTCGTAGTTCTTCGCGAGGAAGGCCTGCTCCGGTGTGGGGTTGTTGAGTGGCGGGAGGGGCGGGGGCTGCGTGTGCGAGTGAGCTAATTCTTGTATTAATTGAATTGGAGAAAATACCTTGACGCCCTGGTCGGGCACGAGCGCGCTGAAGAGTGCTTTCGCGCCGTCCGCCGCCGGGGGCTCGCCGTCCGCAGCGTCGAGGTCGCGCTCCCACGCGTCGCCCCACGCGCGCGCCTCAAACTCCTCGCGCATGATGGTGATCTTGCCCCAGCTGTCCCACCCGGCGGGGACCACGATGCGGTCACGGTCCAGATAATTCGGCTTGTGCGTGAACGGAAAAAGGTTACGCACAGGCGCGGGGGGCTCCGCGCCGGACGCGACTGCGGGTGACGGCGCTGGCGGGATGAAGAGCATGTGCAGCGCGTACTGCCGCAGGATCTGCAACGTGGTGGGGTGCGGCGTCGTGTAGAATAGGCCGGCGCCGTCTGTAAATCGTATGAGTATGTAAAAAAAGAATAACGGAAGAGAGGGACAAACATTTCAGACATATGGTGCGCAGGACCTGCATGACGCTGTCCGTGCGCTCCTCCCACTCGCCACCCTTGCCGCGCACCATGCCGCCCATGCCCGACGCGCCTGTGCCGAGGTCGCTCCCGCCCTCGTCGATCAAGTCCGCCTTGGTGCACACAACGATTATGGGCACGCCTGCAGAATTGTGTGTCAGGGTGCCCGGACCCAGCGGCAGTACGGTGCTGCCTGATACGGAGGACACAGCTGGGGCCGGGTCTATCGACGGCTCGGAGTAGTGCTGCAAATGTGCTTGAACTATTGTGGGGTTAATTTAGTTAGACGCGAGTAATAAGACACGCACGGCGCTCCCGGCTCTCTTCACGCACGATCTCAAGCTCGCGCGCGCCATCGCCCCGGGCCCATTTCTCGACCCAGCGCAGCCACGTCTCGAGCTCGTCGACGAATGTCCACGGACGCGTCCAGTCAAGCGCGATCATGACCAGCGTATGTGGCAGCGCCGTGCGCGGGGGCACAAAATGCGGCAGCAGAGTGGTGTATTCAGGCGCAAAAGACGGTACTGTGTAGACCGACAGTCGCGCAAGGGTGTCTGGAATGCGAGGTTCATATGCATCAGCTCCTACATAGATATTCTTGTGCAGCAAAATAATGCACCCTCATCAGCGTCGTCGCGCACGTTTGCAAAGTCATATCCGACGGCAAAGTCAGTCCTGTGGTCTTCCTTGTCGTCTGAGGGGGGTTTCTGGAGGAGTCCTGCTGCCAAAGTGGATTTCCCCGTGGATGGCTGGCCCAAGAGAAGAATTTGTTTCGAGGGTATAGAGCGAGAAGACGACACAGAGTCCAGTATAGAGCCCCATAGATCCTGAGGGGGAGCCTCTGGGCTTGAGGGACGCGAATCCATGGTGGTGGCGGGAAGACACCCTATTTGATTGCCACTGCTTCTTGCTTTCTACCTTCATCTCCTCTGACTGGTGATACGGGACCAATATTATTCTGGCTACATGGCTTTCAATGGAAAGGACGCGCCGGAAGAACTTCCAGAGCCTCAGCGGCCACCCTCGCCACCACTCTACACGACATTTGCGACGCGCGGGGGTTCATGTATAATATTTTTCTCGCCCAAAGCCTTGGCGGTCTTTAATTCCCAGTCGCCAGCCACCAACCTTTTCTGCTTTTAAGCCGCGCGACTACCGCTACCACAGCCAGCAAGCCATGACCCACGTCGCCTGGAGCTGCGACGGCAAGCGCCTTGCGGCAGTTGGAATCGACAAGGTCACCCGCATATGGGTCCCCGAAAAGGGTGTGCGTCTTGGCCCTCTTTCGCAGGTCTAGGTGTCTGAAGGTGTACTGGCGGCAGATGGAGCACAAAAGCGCGGCGTTGTTCTCTGGCGGGCACTCAGACGACGTTGACTATGTCTCATGGAATCCCACGCATCCAGAACTCTTTTGTACTTCCAGTCAGAAGGATCGCCGCATCGTGTTCTGGGACGCAAGGCGTGGGTGTGCGCCTTTTATGTTTCGTTTCCAGAATTAATTCGACAATTAGAAACCCGGTACACACAACAGTGCAACCTGAAAGTTTCCCCCGTACAGACAAACTACTCCCCTGACGGGCGCGCATTATTATACACGTCTATTGGGCACCAGCTCCTTTTCCTCACCCTGGGAAAAGAGGGCGACGATGCGAAAGAGGCGTGGCACCCCGCACAAAAAGACTCAGTTGTCGCGTCGACGGCCGTGTTCAATCACGTCGGCGACGGGATCGTGCTCACGCACCACACGGAGCACACCCTGCGCGTCATCGACTTCCCGAGTCTTGTCCTGCGCGAGAGCTCTGCGGCGCACGTCGGCGGCTGCGTTGCAGTCGCGCTTGACCCGCGGGGAAGGTATGCGACCCTTTCATCCCCGACAATATTGGTTCCTCACGGCGCGCAGATACCTCGCCTCTGGCGGACACGACTCGATCGTGAACATATTCGACTTGACGGAGTGGATATCCATCCGCACCATCACGTCTTGCGAGTATGTGTTTTGTCTCCTACTCTCCCGGGTCACTGACCCGCCCCTCCAGAAATAGCATCAACGCTATCAGCTTCTCCTATGACGGCGAATACCTCGCCATCGCCAATACCGGGTCTTACATTGACATTGTCAGTCTTTTCCTGTTCTTCAAAACCTTATTAATTTAATTTTTTTGAACCCAGTGCGCAACGGAGACCGGCGCCCCGCTGCACCGCGTTCCCGCGCTCGCACCTGCACCGACGGTTGCATGGCATCCGTCCAAGTACGCGATCGCGTATTGTGGGCAGACGCCGAAGCGCGAAGGAGGCCCACTGGCGGTTCCGGTTGTGAGTTTGTTCGGGATGCTAGAGTAGTAGTGGGCTGCACCTTTGTATCGATATTAAGTTTTTGCCACATTCTTTTCGACCATAAGAAAGAAAAGAACAGAAGATCCCGACAACACACCACCATCAATAATAATGTCTTACGCTCCTACCACTATGGCCACAGATCGCGCCGTTGCGGTTCCAATCCACAAGCTGCTCGAGAACCCGACATCGCGCGAAATACGGATACATGACTGGTCCGTAATCGTGAGCACCAACCCCATATCCAATGCGGGCGCGCTCGACGCCATGCACGCCTCCCTTGGCTTCCCGCTGCCCGAAATGACCTTTGGCGCCAACTTCCTCGCGCTGCAGCACGCCCCGAGCAAGTGGCGGCTCGAATTCGTGACGCCTGACGCGCTGCGGGGAGTGAAGAACGGTGAGCTTGGTGCGGGCGATGGCGGGGTCAAGGTCGGGTACGCGGACGCGTGGTTGCGGAGTCGGTACTTGATGTGCTCCTTTGTACGTTTCCGGTGCTCATCGTTGCATGGGCACGCAGGACAACCACCAACTCGTCGCTCCCGATGCCCAAGACCGTCCCCACGAAGCCGTACGACTGGACCTATACAACGACGTACGCTGGACACCCCAGCGCGTGGACGCCCCCAGAGGACGATCCTAATGAAAATACCGATAACGATGTAGAATCGGAGGAAGTGACTTCGCGCTTAGAGGCCTTAACGGTTGCCGACGCCAACGCCGAACCGCCGCGACCCTGGGCATGGGCGCCCGCTGACGCGACCAACCCCGCGCACACGATCCCGCTCGCAGAACTCACGCGGCCGGACCCCATATTGTTCTACGCCGAAGTGCCCCTGTTCGAGGACGAGCTGCACGACAACGGGTCGTCGCACCTCCTCGTGCGTGTTGTATGTATCCCGCCCCGTCCCTGTCTTTCTTCGAAAGATTTCAATGCTGATGAAACGCAGCGCGTAATGCCGACGTGTATCTTCATCCTGGCGCGCTTCACCCTGCGCGTCGACAACGTCCTCTTCCGCACGCACGACACGCGGCTGTATCACTCGTTCGCGAGCAAGCCGCCACTCGTCGTGCGCGAGACGAGCGGCTGGGAGGCGCCGTATGACCGCGTCAAGGGGGCGCGTCTTGCTTCCTGCGTTTTCTTATTCATTCTCTTATATCCATTCCTAACAGGCTCTTCCCCGCCGCGACGACCTCACGCCGCTCACAGACCCGACCTTCATTGCCAAGGTGCTCACTGGCATGCCGCGCCAAGCGTCCCAAGAGGTGGGCGCGAACACCGGCTGGCGCGGGCTTGGGACGAGGGTGGAGGTTGCAGTGCTTGGCTAACCGACGGCACAGGGCAGGGCTCATAAAAAAAATTGTAATATACAGTCTTGTGTACATTATGAGCAACATTTTTCCTGGAGAAGTCGCGCTCTACATCTGCCCGAATTTGAAGCTGGGGTAAGACGCGTTTCTGTTCGGAGATTTATGTTTCGATCTGCCCAGACGTCTTCTGAGGTGCTCAAGCTTCTGTGCCATCCTACGGTCTACGACTCGGATGTGACCGACACGGAGGTTGGGAAGAACGGAGTGATTGGAGCACGCACAAATAAATAACCGCCAGGAACCCGATTAGGAAGGATAATGAGTTACCGATAAAGCCGAGGCGTTTGTCACAAAGATGCTCAAAAGTGAGTGAAAAACCCGATTTTTGGCTCCGGCGCGGTTAGGTGGTCAATCGTGGCAAGGCGCTCACACGAACTGCCAATTTTGACGTGAGCGGAAGTAGACCGTGTTTACCTCTTTTGGTGTGATTCTCTTGGCACATCGCCTACGTGGATTCTTTAATTTTTTCTACGACGAACAACTACGTTGACCATTTCTGAGGGATTCTCAGATGTCCTGCTACTTCCCAGGCGACTTACGAAAAAAAAAATCGGTGTCACACGCTCCGCGGCCCATCTTCGAACTTCAAAGTTCGAATCTCCCTGTCACAGGTCACAGCGCTGGAGAATTGAATGAAATAGTACAGTAAACGGCCCTTCGGAATATTTGAAGCATCGCTCCGAAAGAACTGTGCGTCTCCGGTGGTCTTTTGCCTCTTGGTAAGTACGACTTCTGTTGTTCCGATGAATCCGAGCGCACGATCGTCAGCTGTTGGTACGTACATATTTCGCGATCCGGGCCACGATCGAAATGCCACACAACTACGGAGCGATCTCCGTGAATTTCTATTCACAGGAACATGACGTCACGCGTCTTAATTAGCGGGAACCAACAAGGGTTGCAATATATATATGTCGCCCCGCAATATAAAAGCTATGGTCGAACCGCTGGTGACCTCAAACATCTTTGACCCATGTCTGACACTGCCATTCGTCCACAGGCTTCTGTCCTCGCCTCGTCCATTGCTCGACAACAACTGCTCTTGGACGGCATGCAGACGCGACTACGCGAGCTGCAATCGACTATTGTCTACCCAATTCTGACCCTCCCACCCGAAATCATCTCTGAGATCTTTCTCCACTGCCTGCCCGCCAAACGAGAGTCTGACGTCGCGAACCCGAAAGAAGCTCCGCTGCTTCTGACACAGGTCTGCAGCGTATGGCGTGACATTGCCATTTCCACGCCCGAGCTGTGGAGCGCATTCGACGTCGAGATTGGGTGGCCGGAACCGAACCTACTGGACATGGGAGAGACGTGGCTTAAACGTGCCCGAGAATGCCCACTGTCCATCAAGCTCGCCAGCTGCGGACTACTGTCAGATATTGACCACATTGACCGCTTCGTGACGACGCTCTGGGGACGTTCTCGAGGCATTCGGGCCTTGGAGCTGAGGGTCTCTGTGGAGGATTTCGATGTCATCGACACTCCTGTTCGTCACGACTTCAGTATTCTCCAGAAGCTCTCGTTCCATCTCCAGCAAGGCCTAGGAGGGTCTGCGATTGATCGCGAGCCTCTGGCGCTGATTCACAACGCGCCTGTGCTTTCCGAAGTACTCATCAGCGAGGTTCCGCCTTCGCTCATCACTCTTCCGTGGCACCAGCTCACCAAATTTACCGGGGAAATATACACCATCGCTGAATGCTTGGAGGCGTTGAATTTGATGCCCAATCTCATCCACTGTGCGTTCGCGGCGTTTGACTTATCGCCGTCTTCGCCTACGACCCCGAGATCATTCTCCTTTTCGAACGCTGCGGTTACGCAGAATGATCTCAAGCTATTCACACACCCGACCGTCCAGCGCCTCGAGCTGTTCGGCGCTACCTCCGATTCCGCTCTGCGCGCAAACAGCGCGTGCATACTCGCATTCCTCACCCTCCCAGCCCTCGAGACGCTCGAAATAAGGGGCGTAGAGGATTATGATAAGGTGGCTTTAGATTCGTTCCTCTCGCGCTCGGCGCCGCCGCTCCGGAAACTTTCCATCCGGCCCGACGAATCGCAGAAAGATGGAACCGACCTGTGGCTCTCGCATGCGTTCACGACGCTTCCCCTCACAGACCTGGAAATTTGGTACCCGGAGTCGTCCTCGGTCCAGATCGCGGAGATGGCCACATCGATAGCGAGTAGGAGATATTCTGGGGACTGCGCCAAGCTTCAGTCGGTCCGTGTCGTCTCCGAGTCCCGGTGCACGTTCTCCGAAGCAGACCTTCTGCCGTTCAAGCAGCTGAAGGCATCGGGAATGGATGTTCATGTAGGACCGGAGGACGAGTCGGTCGTGTGATCCAAGGTCCGTTGTTTTACTCATTATGCTGTCTCTTCATGCAATTGACCCGCATTATTTAGGACTTTTATTCCGCAATGCCGCCCGCCCAGCATTCTTCATATCCTACTTAATTAGTTTCCTCTATTCTGAATGTCCTCCTCTTTGTATTACCAAGGGTTTCTACGGGTGCTGTATTATTACAATCGCAATAACGGCTAATCTCAGTTTGAATGAGAGGAGCCTCCAAGAACCAGATCGTATATATTTGCACTAGGAGGCTTGGTCTATGGGGCCCCTGTGTGCCTGACGAACACGAGTGAATCGGCAGGGGCAGGCACAGGAAGGAAGGGAGAATATATAACCGTTGTGGTCCCAATGAGGAAACATACGGATACTTTACCGACATACCCAGGCCTCTACCGTGTACGTCACAGACGTTTTGTACCAACCCATCGATGCGACTACATATCCAGTAATGCTCACCTATATCTCCCGCAACGATCCGTATAAACGGGAACCGAATTAAACCTGGCTGTCTTCGACGCTTTTGAGCGTTACATTCCGTCGGGGTTCAAAACCCGGCTCATGGACATATTTTTCCATCCGCGACGTATCTGTCGGATACATTAGCAACTTTTCAATCAAAAGGTTCCTTCTCTCTTCCGCGTCCTTCCTAATCGGGTTCCTAGCGGTTGTTTGTGCGTGTTCCGTCTCTCTGCTGATCTTTTCCATAATGTCGACCGACCTCCGAAAACGCCTTATGGAGCTCGGCAAACAAATTACCGAACAGAGGCTCGTCTTGGAGCAGCTCCAGCACTCGGTCACATGTAGAGTGCGAGCTCCACGCGACTGCGACGTATCCAGTCTTGACGCTACCGACCGAAATCACAGCGGAAATATTCGTGCATTGCCTTCCATTCTTTGGACCCGCCGTGGTCGACGATTCCCTGAGTTTGCAAGAAGTCGGCGCCGATTATCCTTTTCGCTGTTTGTCGCGCATGGCACGACATCGCCCTTACCTCCCAAACTCTGGTCAAAACTGGCTGTTTGGCTCGATGATATTCCCCAGCGTGGTATCGGAACCTGGGCTGGTGGAGAGTTATATCGACCGGTGGTTGGACCGTGCAGGAGACTGCCCTCTGCCGACACAATCGACGGCCACCTCACCCGGTTGGCAGAATCGGGCATGGACATACACCTTGGAACAGCCGGCAGGAATTATGTTTCAATCGGGTATGTTTTGCGGCCTTTTGGTACCCGAGATAATCTCACTTTCTGTAATGACGCCTCAACCGGGGAGAATCCAGGACCAGGGTACAAACCGTATTACGGACGGTTTGATGCCCTAAGAATCCTGTGTAGATTGCTGCAATATTACAATGCATGTTTTCTTCCTCCGTATGTCTTCAAGCCGTGCCACATTTTTGTAATCAAACCCTTTTTGCCCCGTCTATTCTTTGGATGGGAATATACCCTCGGTGACCCGTGACGAGAGCGTCCGAGGCATAGGAGGGTCGGGTCGGGTCTGACCCGACCCGACTCTCTGGGGCAGTGCTGGGCAGTGCAGATAAGATCAATCAGATAACAGTGACAGTGCCCGGCGGCCGGCTGTAAGTTATTGCCGCGCCGCGCCGCCGTTGTCCTGCTGATTTAATTATGATCATTAAATAAAATAACACGCTAAGTAGCTATATGTAGCCTTTTCAATTTTGTCTCTTCAATGTCCCCGAATGCTCTCTAAGAACTTATTGTTCTCCCCTGTTTTGTTACCCTGTGTCGGCACACAACCGCACCATAGAGTGTATGTAGAAGGCCCAGAGATTGTGTCTTTCCGGGCGTGATTCACCTCATTGGGAGGTTGGGGGAAGCTTTGGTGGTGCACGCGGTGACAAGCGGCTCGGACCGGCACCAGTTTGTTGGGATCAATGCATTACCGTGGTGCCGAGATCAAACTACTTGAGCCGCAACTGCGAGTCGGGTCGGGTCGCCACAGCATTGGTCAGCGGGTCGGGTCGGACCCGACCCAGACGACCCGACCCTCCCATGGATCCGACGATCTGCCCGTGACAGGTTCGAAAAATTTCTGATATTTTGGGCCCTGTGACGCGTGACCTTCGAATTGAATGAAATAGTACAGTAGAATTGAGTTGAATTGGGCCGCAAACAAGTCGAAGTGCTATTCGCAATTCGGAAGGACTCGTAGCGTCGCGGAAAGGTTCGGCATGGGCAGGCATCATCGGGGGCTGGGGGGAAAAAAGAATGGAAAATAATAAGTGGTGCGGGGCCAGGACTAAGCCAGGACCTGGCAAGGTCCCTGTCAAGGCTGCATGCAGCGACGACATGCACCTGCTGCCAGGCACGACCAGCCACCTTGCAGTGTTGATTCATTCTTGAATGTAAAAAAGGAAACGCCGAGTGGCGATGCATTGATGCCTGCAATATTTACTATTCCGTGCTGTTTGTTCGCAGTCCGTTTTAGGAAGACCCATTAGTGCTACTTTTTTTTTTGGTTTTGTTTCGAATTTTTTCGGCCGTAGGTTTGCAGGCAGATCGATATTTTTAGTCAATGCTTATTCCATAGGCAATCCATGATGAGGATTCCATGTACTTGGACAAGATGCCGAAAGCAGTGGAGCGATATGACAGCTCGCAACAGCCATTCATGTGGGAGCGATTGTTGCCGCTGTCGATGCCTGTCCTATATTTCTCTGTACCAGCAAGTTACTTAGTAGCAGTTAATTAACCAATATATCGCCAAAATCCCATCGTAGGCCAAGAAATATAGAATCATCCCGGGTTAAGTTCTTGTAGCTTTTGGAATGGTCACTTGGGCCACTCGACCCGACTCAGAAGCTCAAAGTCGGGATTGTCTTAAATTTTTACACGGAACCATGTGGAGACTCGAGAGAGATAACGCTGTTTCCCCGTGGTGCCAGCTAACGCCAAAACCGTAGAGCGCTTTCACAAAAAGTTCCGAGGTGATTTGTGATGTCAATTACCTTTTCTAGTGCTCTGTTTCATACTGCTCCACGGCCGGATAATTCTCTTGGGAAACCCCTGCCTAAAAATAGATTCTATGCAGAAGCCCGGATACTGTAGCTGTTACTGATACAACGAGCCCGCGCTCCCTCGTTCCGCTCCGCCTTCAAGCTGAATTTGAAAACCTCCACAAAGCTGAAAGAAACAATTCTGCACATCCCAGTGCGAATGAGAGCGGCAGTGAACCCGAGTGGTCTCTTCTGCCACTCGTTCTCTCTTATTCCGACGGCCCAGGTTCGGGCATCGGATACGAGGCTGCTTCCGCTTCTGCAGCGGACCCGGACCCAATCGTCACATCTTCGCCCACACTAGCACTCCCGGGCGACCGCGGCGCCCCGCCCTCAAGCACGCTGAGCACAGGCGACACGCGCCGCAAAAGCAGCGACTCAGGCGGCCGCACGCCGCCCCTCCGCAACCTCGGTCCCGCCGCGCCTGCGCTCGTCGTCGAAGCGGGCGTGGGGAACGAGAAGTACGACGCCGGCTGCTCGGGCTCGGGCTCGGGCTCCGTCTCGGTGAGGTACAGCGCCTCGTCGCTCGAGTTCACCCCGCCCCGGTCGAAGAGCTCGTCGGTGCGGGCAAGATAGAAGGATGAAACATATGACCACTCTATGCATCCATGATGGAGATAATGTCCAGCGCATACTCTCGCGTATTCATGATCGGAATTGCGCTCCTCGACGATCCCAGCCGTAAGACCAATTTATGCCGCCATTAGCCCGAATTGTAGTCCTTTAGTATGTGGTGCCCATACTGCGCAGCCTGTGTCGAGACCTTCAACGCAGCCTCAAGCTTACTGCGAACAAATTGTGAGCTGAAAGGAGCGGTTGTTTTGCATGCCGTGCAGAAAGCAAAGAGGCGGAGGCCAAAGAGGGAGAGGCGGAGAGATTCAAAAGCAGAAGAGAAAAGGCATGGTCATTCAGATTTGACCACGTGCGGCTGGTTGGATTTGACAGTCGAAAGAACGGAGGCCGGTGGTCATATGTGACCACAGTAAAAAGCACCGTAGTTGGAACTAACAACTATGAAAGAACAGGCCAGTCGCAGTTGGATCCGACGATAGTCCCGTTGTCAGATGTGCCCGCGGCGGCGCAAGACAAGCGCAAGTGAACCATGTCGTTGGATTTGACGAAACTGGCTGCTGTTGGATCCGACTAAAAAATACGAAAGTACTTTCATGGTTCGATTTGCCAGCAGTTGGATACAACAACAACAGATTCGAGTACTAAGCTTGAGGCGGAGACGACGCGAAGACAGTGAAAGCGATCAGGGAAGACACCGCCACTGTCCAGCCGGCTGGACAAATATTGGCTGCATCGCTGTACCTGTTTGTACAGCGGGACATATACGACTTAGGCCACATTATGGAAGAGAGGCGGAACACGCACAAACAACCGCTAGGAACCCGATTAGGAAGGACGCGGAAGAGAGAAGAAACCTTTTGATTGAACAGTTGCTAATGTATCCGACAGATACGTTGCGGATGGAAAAATATGTCCATGAGCCGGGTTTTGAACCCCGACGGAATGTAACGCTCAAAGGCGTCCAAGACAGCCAGGTTTAATTCGGTTCCCGTTTATACGGATCGTTGCGTGAGATATAGGTGAGCATTACTGGATATGTAGTCGCATCGATGGGCTGGTACAAAACGTCTGTGACGTACACGGTAGAGGCCTGGGTATGTTGGTATATGTTTCCTCATTGGGACCACGACGGTTATATATTCTCCCTTCCTTCCTTCCGTCGCTGTGTCTGCCCCTGTCTATTCACTCATGTTCGTCAGGCACACAGGGGCCTATAGACCAAGCCTCCTAGTGCAAATATATACGATCTGGTTCCTGGAGGCTCCTCTCATTCAAACTGACAATGTAATAATATAGCACCCGTAGAAACCCTTGGTAATACAAAGAGGAGGAAATTCAGAATAGAGGAAACCAAGTAAGTAAGATATGAAGAATGCTGGGCGGGCGGCATTGCGGAATAGAAGTCCTAAATAATGCGGGTCAATTGCATGAAGAGACAGCATAATGAGTAAAACAACGGACCTTGGATCACACGACCGACTCGTCCTCCGGTCCTACATGAACATCCATTCCCGATGCTTTCAGTTGCTTGAACGGCAGAAGGTCTGCTTCGGAGAACGTGCACCGGGACTCGGAGAGGACACGGACCGACCGAAGCTTGGCGCAGTCCCCAGAATATCTCCTACTCGCTATCGATGTGCCCATCTCCGCGATCTGGACCGGGGACGACTTCGGGTACCAAACTTCCAGGTCTGTGAGGGGAAGCGACGTGAACGCATGCGAGAGGCACAGATCGGTCCCATCTTTCTGCAATTCGTCGGGCCGGATGGAAAGTTTCCGGAGCGGCGGCGCCGAGCGCGAGAGGAACGAATCTAAAGCCGCCTTATCATAATCCTCTACGCCCCTTATTTCGAGCGTCTCGAGGGCTGGGAGGGTGAGGAATGTGAGTATGCACGCGCTGTTTGCGCGCAGAGCGGAATCGGAGGTAGCGCCGAACAGCTCGAGGTGCTGGACGGTCGGGTGTGTGAATAGCTTGAGATCATTCTGCGTAATCGCAGCGTTCGAAAAGGAGAATGATCTCGGGGTCGTAGGCGAAGACGGCGATGCGTCAAACGCCGCGAACGCACAGTGAATGAGATTGGGCATCAAACGCAACGCCTCCAAGCATTCAGCGATGGTGTATATTTCCCCGGTAAATTTGGTGAGCTGGTGCCACGGAAGAGTGATTAGCGAAGGCGGAACCTCGCTGATGAGTACTTCGGAAAGCACAGGCGCGTTGCAAAACAGCGCCAGAGGCTCGCGATCAATCGCAGACCCTCCTAGGCCTTGCTGGAGATGGAACGAGAGCTTGTGGAGAATACCGAAGTCGCGACGAACAGGAGTGTCGATGACATCGAAATCCTCCACAGAGACCCTCAGCTCCAAGGCCCGAATGCCTCGAGAACGTCCCCAGAGCGTCGTCACGAAGCGGTCGATGTGGTCAATATCTGACAGTAGTCCGCAGCTGGCGAGCTTGATGGACAGTGGGCGTTCTCGGGCACGTTTAAGCCACATTTCTCCCATGACCAGTAGGTTCGGTTCCGGCCACCCAATCTCGACGTCGAATGCGCTCCACAGCTCGGGCGTGGAAATGGCAATGTCACGCCATGCGCCGCAGACTTGCGTCAGAAGCAGTGGAGCCTCTTTCGGGTTCGCGACGTCAGACTCTCGTTTGGCGGGCAAGCAGTGGAGAAAGATTACAGAAATGATTTCGGGTGGGAGGGTCAGAATTGGGTAATAGACGATAGTCGGTTTGCAGCTCACCTCAGGGACCGCCGGTTCTCTTACGTAATACCCCTCTTAGGCCATTTAGTTTGTATGACAGCAAATGGCCTAAGAGGCCCGCTTCCGCCGCGGAGGCGGGGCGCTTCTATGATGTCACCTGCCTTTTCCGGCGCTTGTCGGTGCTTTAGGAGCCTCTCCTTACCTCCGCCCGCTCCCTCACCGGCCGCTGCCATTGAATTTCCGCTTCTGTTGTGCACCCTATATTCTTGTGTCGATGCTGTGCCTTGCTGCAACTGTCTTCCGCTTGAACTGGCCGACCGAAGCTGATGTCAGCACCTCCGGAAATTTTCCACCGGCCCCTGTACGCTATATTCCGTACTTGTACGAGACGGCAAGTATGTCGCCGGTATCCAGATTAGGTACAGAATCCCACCACAGCCTGCATTCAACCTATATATCGTGGTTTGTGAGTGTCTCGGTGCCTCCGATACTTGTTAATATACCTCTGTTGCCGTGAATACTGTCTTGCTGGTATGTTACCTTGATACCCTGCCTTTGCACTGGGTTTCAAAACTTGCCACACTCTCTGGGCCACCCTCCTACGGTGCAAGATGCGAAGCAGGGGCCTCCGAGAAAATCTGGCCTGCCTCTTTCTCGGTGTATCCTGACTTCCTCCGCATGGTGAGCATGTTTATTTGGCATATGATCTACTTGAAACCGTTAAGCACGATCCCCTCTGCCTTTACTTACACTGGTATCAGAGGAGAAGCAGGTGCCTCCGATAGACACTAGATCTGCCTCTTCCCCAGCATGTATTCGAGCATCTACGGCACATTAAGCATGCATCTTTCACTTGAAGTCAACTCAAACCTGTTCCCTCCTCCCTTATTGCTCTGCCAAATAGGCAATCAGTGCCTCCTACAGACCACTACCTATATTCAACAATAAATTTACTGACCTTACAGCGTGCTCTGACTATATTCTGATCTCTCACCAGCCCAAAACTCAACCTATCTGTATCTCCGGCTCAGCACCTTCTGCTTGAATGATACAGGTGCCTCCTCCTTCCCCCTCCACTTTCTTTGTTCAATTAGACACTACCTATGAAGGTTATGCACCTGGTAATCATAATAAGCTCTGCCTCCAAGCTCGAGTCAAAGCCGCACCTCTGTCTTTCCCAACCGGGTGAAGGAGGCTCCGAGTTTCAGACTCCATTACTTATGCAGCCTCCAATTAGGCAAAAAATATGACTTCCCACAGGAAGGGAAGCCATTGAGTGAACATCAAGCAAGACCACCTTGTTTTCGGTCATCTTTGTGCCGCACTCAGTTGGATCTCACACGGCCCGGAGGCGGGCCGCGATTGATGAGCCAATCAGAGGCTGTATAAAACTCCCCCCATGAAGAATTGTATGCTACGTGCCCAACACTGGTCAGAATAGCGAGTTTAGGGTATCAAATTGATACAATACATTGCCCCACTATGACCAAAGGAAAATATCTTGAATTTTCAGAAGATTACCATTGTGTGCAAAAATGCGCACCGAGTTGAACTAAGTTGCACACTTGGATCCGGTTCAGATCCTTTGAATGTCAAGTTCAAGATCTGGTAAAAAATAAGGGAGCCTCTGGACTCTTCTTGTCAACTCTAAATTCGATTCTGACACCTTTCTGACTTGTTTCTGATGACTATTACCGAGAAACGATGGAATGTTTGTAAACCCGAGATTTATACAGATGCTGATTGGTCGATCATTGCGGTCCGCCTCCGGGCCGTGTGATTCCAGTTGAGTGCGGCACAAAGATGTCTGAAAACAAGGTGGTTTTGGGTTTGATTTCACTCAATGACTTCTCTTCCATTAGTAAGTCACATTTTTTGTCTTCTTGGAAGCTGTATAGCTATTGTCATGATAAACTCGGAGCCTCCTTCATCGTGCCGGTGCTTAGGTCAGCGAGACAGAGGTGCGGATTTGAATCAGAGGCAGATCCACTGATAATTACAAGGTGCATAAATTTCGTAGGTAGTGTCTAGGAGGGTGGAAAACAGCTGGATTAGTAAAGGATAGACCAGCAGGTGCTGAGAGCTGGAGGCACAGACAGGTTGAGTTTCCAGTTGGAGAGAGGCCAAAATATGCTCAGAGCGCAATGTAAGACTAATAGATTCATAAAATATAGGTAGTGGAATATCGGAGGCACCGATCAATATCCGAGGCCATAAAGGCGGAGGTGGTTCATGCCGAACATTTGGAGTTGCCCCCAACTAGAAGATATATGCTCGTCATGCCGTGGAAGTTGGACATGTGTGGAAAAAGAGGCAAATTTAGAGTAAATCGGAGGCACCTAACTCTCCTCTGATCCCATTATAAAGGCGGAGGGGATCGTGCAAACGGTCTTGAAAAGACCGTACTCCCAATATACATGCTTATCATGCTGAGGGAAGTCAGAATGTACCGAGAAAGAGGCATGCCGGATTTAGTCAGAGGCACTTGCCTCACATCTGGCACCGTAGAACGAAGGCCCAGGGGGTGTGGTGGGTTTGGAAATCAGTATAAAGTCATGGTACCAAAGTGATGTTCTGCAGAACAGGAGAATTCATGGCAATAGAGCGAGATTCTTAAGAATTGGGGGCACCAATATCCCTATAAACCGCCATATATAGGCAGAGGTAGGCTGTGGTGGGAGTTTGTACCCACCTGAATACCGGCGACATACTCACCTTATCGTATAAGTCTGGAATGCGGTGCACAGGGCAGGTAGAACATTTCTGGAGGCGCCGACATCAGTTTTGATTGGCGAGTTCGAACGGAGAGCAGGTGCGGGAAGGCTCAGAAACCCAAAGTCATGCAGTAGAGGGCGGAAGTTCAGTTGGAGGTCAGTGAGGGAGAGGGCAGAGGTAAGGAGAGGCTCCTAGAGCACCGACAAGCGGCTCGTGCCACCGGAAAAGGCAGGTGACATCATAGAAGCGCCCCGCCTCCGCGGCGGAAGTGGGCCTGTTAGGCCATTTGCTGTCATACAAACTAAATGGCCTAAGAGGGGTATTACGTAAGAGAACCGGCGGTCCCTGAGGTGTTGCAGCTCGCGTAGTCGCGTCTGCATGCCGTCCAAGAGCAATTGTTGTCGAGCGATGGACGAGGTGAGGACAGAAGCCTGTGGTCACCAGCGGTTCGGCCATAGCTTTTAGCCTTCTGAAGTGAACGGAGATCGCCTCGTGGCTGTGTGACATTGTCGATCGTGGTCCTGATCGCGAAATATGTACTCTGCCTTATTAGGCCTTCTTGTGGCTGAGATTAACCCCTAGGCTCGTCCCCATCCGGTAAATCAATCAAAGAGTCAGCAATAACACGTACACAGATCACAGCGAAGGAGACTTGATTTACTGGCTGGGCCCCCTCGTCGCGTGTTTTGGTGATCCCGCCAAACGAAAGGTCGGGACTTCGTCAAAAAACCTCAAAAAGACCTAAAATTCATCTCGAACTCCCTTAATTGAAGTGGGGTAATTTTCATTCTCTATCGATAGGGCCCCACTTGTTTTCCCGGTGAATATATACATATCCTGTACTTTTAGAGCTACAACGGACGATATAAGCAATATACAATAATTTTGGTACGTTTAAACTGTCCGTACCCCGCCCCAATTGAGCAGGATTAAGAAGTTCGCTGGGTGTCATCCCAATTTGGGTTGCGATGTGGCTGTGCACTCGCAGCCGAATATCTTTGGCCCCGTCGAGCTTCGTCTTGTGACGCCTGTGATACGTGAAAGATCGGCGACGACGTCGAAGGATTTCCAGTGAAGGTATGGCCGAAATTTGAAGATGTGGAATGGTGAGGAGGTGCGGAAGCGAACATGGACAGAGATGGATAGGGGTAAGCAGCGGTAGAGCTCGGGGGTGCAAACGGGCTCGCTTCGAGAATGGGTGTCGAGTTTGAGTAATGTTGTGGGTTTTGTGCGGGAAACCGCGGTGGCGTTGCGAAAGAAGGTGATGGGAAGCCAGAATAACCGGAATATGGCGCGGGGGGACCGAGCCGGCATGGATGGTGTCGTATATCCATGGTAAATGGGTCGAGGAAGCGGGCGATTCGGAGCTATCACAGGTCCCGATACTGATTCTGCGGTGACAGATTCGCTAGCTCTGGGACGTCCGCGACGTTTTGGGGGTGGTGCAGCAACGTCAGAAGGAGTATTTTGGGTAGGATGGGGGTCGTTTTTCAGGCTCGGCAGCTCGGGGAACCAGCTCAGTCGTTTGAGCGGTCGATCCGGACGGTGCTCTGGTGGATCCGGATGCGATGGCGATGTTTTTTAGGTGCTGCTGCGGCCGCTTTTTTGCGAGCTGGTGGAGGTGGTAATGGCGGGATGTCCAGCCCCTTCATGTAAACAAAGAGATGGACACCGAATTCCTCCCAACGCGACCAGCTCGACTGCAGGAGCTGCTGCAGTGTCGAAATCTCGTTGACCGGACCAATAGATGCGAGGGTCTCGCATGTGGCGTCATCGAGAATGGCGTGCGGGGCAAACATGGCGCCAGGGAAGTGCATTTTCTTGATATTACGACGCCAGGTGAAGAGGGCTTGTCGTACAGAGTCCAGCGGGGGACCCTTGCGAATGCCCTTCTGCCTGGTAGCTTTGACCGGTTTTGGTGGTCGTACTTTGTCAAACAGTTTGGGGTTGCAGATATCGCAGCAAATGTCGATGGGGACAGCTTAAAAAATGGTCGTTAATGAGGAGTACATATATGAAATGGAGACTGGCATACTGGGGACTGAATTTTTGAAGATCCGCGAGAGAATTATGCGGCGGCAGATGGTTGCTTGAATCAACACATAAAGTCCCTCTGCCGGCGCATCCTGGGGGATCTCTGCAGTCGAATCTGAAGCATCCAACGAAGTTATACTGTCGTCGGTGCCACGATGCGACCCGCGCTTCTGTCCGTGGCTTTCGGCGTAATCTTTCCCCAGCGCATTACCTCCTCCCCGCCCCTTGTTTCCACCACGTCCGCGAGTCGCTTTACCCCTCCCCCGACCACGGCCTCGAACCGACTCGCTTGTTGATGCAGAATGGTCGACTGCCTCACCGCCAAAGGGAGAAACCTCGAATGCTGATTTCTCTACCAACATCACGGCCATCCCGTTCGTCCCGGGACCACGAGCAGCACGTCCAGCTCGCTGGATCCAGGATGACAGATTTTGCGGTGCCTTCCATTGCACAACAAGCTCGACATCCGGAATATCACAACCCTAAGAATCAATGGTAAGCATATTTGTGTGCTTCGGGACTGAGAATCTAACCATTCCGGCAGCATCTGTACAAATCAGAACGCGCACGACTCCAGCCTTGAAGAGCCTCATCAAATCCGCTCGATACTCCATCGTCATGCTTGCGTTGTATGGACGGACAAGCCCGCGATCGCGATAGGGTTCCGCCACACGTCCGTTGAGGTAGTCGGTGAGTTTCCCTCCTTCCTTGATATCGTCGGTATATACAAATGCTTTCTTGATATGCACGGGCTTGGTCATTGTTGACGGGACAATAAAGTCCGAGTCTCGATACGAATTTGCTGGGTGTTCCATGGCACGAATGACTTGGGATACGTTGGGGCGATCGTTCCCGATGGTACAGAAAAGGTAGTTTGTCGGATCGAACTGGAGTTTCGCCAGCAAATCCTGGTGGACGCGGGGAGTTAGTGTTGCCGTAACTGCAATAAACGGAGTTGTTCGCGGAAGGAATGCACGAATAAGTCCAATTGACGCGTATTTCTTGCGGAAGGCAGCACCCCAGTTTGAGACACAATGTGCCTCGTCGATGAAGACAGACAGACATCGAGAACCAAAGGCGGGTTTGCGAAGGACGCCATCAATGAACCTCCGCGAAAGAAGCATCTCGGGAGAAAGCATCACAATTTGCCATTCTCCTGCGACAATTTTCTGCCAAAAATGTAAGATTGACATGCGTCCGAAGACCATGCTCAAACTACTTACCTCCAAATTTTCCTTGGTACAACCACCGTTCGAGCTGTTGATAGCAGTCGCTTTCAAATTGAATTCCGTTTTGAATGTCGAGACCTGTCAATGACGACTTCAGAATCATGTCATGGAAGTGCGTATTTCATTCAAACCTGTTCCGCATGAAGAGAGAGAAGAGGAGAAACCATGAGTGTAACTTTTCCAGCGCTGGAAGGAAGCAGGTGTGGTCCCGCAGCAATCCCCGTCTTCCCCGATCCTGTGGCTGCATGCAGGATAACATTCGTCCCCAGCTTTTGTGCGCGCATGCATTCCAACTGGAAAGGCTTGGCTCCGCCTTTCCACTTCGAATAATTTGCTCGAATTAAATCGGGGAGTAACTCGAGCTCCTTTTGAATTGATTTGCGATCCTCTCCGGTCAATCGAGTCCAACGCGGGGCCGATGGCGCTGTAGGGGCGGGTTTTGCTTGTTTTGGTGCCATCGTTGAGGAAAAATCTATGGTGGTCGAAGAATCAGCTTTGGAATGTGACGCAATGAGGAAGACTGACTTTTGTTCTGCGATAAGGAAAAGGAAAGGAGACTTGTATTTGAATTACAAATTTCCTTTTTTGCTGTCTCCGAGTCTATGTCTCGCCGCTATGCAAATCGATTTGTGGTCCTCTCGTCTGACTCGGTGGAGGAACCCGACGACGAGACAAGTGGATTGCCTCCCTCTGACCCACCCGAACCGTTCTCTGGCAGTGAGGATGAGGCCGGTGCACAAACCCCTATCCGGCCCATGAAACCACTGCTTGCATCGACAATTGCTATAGAGTCGTCCCCACTGGCGGCTCGTGAACCCCGGCGCATACAACGCCACCAGCGGAGCTCTTCCGCACCTCCAGCAGTATTTCCCAGCGGATTCTCCGACAACGAGGACGAGCAGCCGCATCCGAGCAGTGAAGATGTGTTGTACACTCCACGCACCGAACGGCAGCATTTGAATGCGCGGAGGCAGCTGAAGCGGCGAGAGACCCTTGTAGCCAAGGTGTGCTGCAAATCTTGTGTATTGTTCCTCCTTTGACATTGGGCGGTCAGGCAAATGCTGCGAGCAAAGAACAAGCAGAACAGTTGCGGGCTCGGGACAGCTTATTCGCGCGGTTCCTAGACGACATGCAGAGGATGAATATATCTCTCGCAGAGTTCTTGGACCATGTCTTCAATCCCGACAACGCCTTCACCTTTAATTGGCGCTGGACTGGGTTCTTCTCTCACAGTCTCATTGTGGAGCGAATTTTCGGATATTGGACGAGTTCAAAATACAATCAGACCACCCGGAACTTCATGCACGAGTGGGCCACCAAACACGTTGCCAAAAAGGTGTATTCCGAGGCTAGGGCTATCACAGCATCTGGGATTCTAAACAAGGCTAAAAAGGTGGTCAACGAACGATTCTTTCTTGATTTCAGCCTTGCAAACCTGGCTCAAACATTGCGCGAGCGGGCACCGACTGCTTTTACGGTTTTCGACTCGTTTTCAACCACGGCACGTCAAAAGTCCCAGGCCACGGAAGCATTCATGAAAAAGAAGGAGTTGGTGCGGACTTCTCAGCTCAAAATTTGCTTGAGCTGATTTTCGAGCCAGATGAAAGGCTGCACGGCGCTCACTTTGCTGCGGGGGACAAGTCAGAATAATAGCTATGCGCAAGCCGTTATGAGCACATACCTGGCTGCGACAGGAGGGCAGAGGCAACATTACAGTGTGCTGTCACTGTATGGATTCTCGTTGGGATATACGAGCACAATCGCGAAGGCGTTCGTGCCAAAGATACCGATTCCGGTAAGTGTTTGCACATGTGGGTCCCTTCCAAAGCTCTAATTGTATGCACCCAACCAGCCTCCCGAACCCGAACACGATTCCAGCAATGAAGTGGACGATGTTGCCGTCAATTTGGCAGAAACTGAGAACGAAGGGAAGAATAAGACAAAGAAGAGCAAGAAAAAGAAGAAAAAGCGTGTACGTGGGCCCGGGCTTTTCAGCACCTTGCGCGACGCTTGCATGGCCACCGTTGCAGCTCTCGCGACCTCGCGGACAAACATGCTTATATACGATAACATTAACCTGATGAGTCGCATTGCAGAACAGATTCTGGGACGGAAAAGTGAGCATCGCAAATCAAGTTGGAATCGGAATCCTTACCCATTCACAGATGCTCAGGAGAATGGCACTTGCGCTACACTCATACCCTTGCATAAAGCGAACCGGGATGATCTCCTGACCTCCAAGCTCGACAATTCTGTCTTTGCCGCCCAACATCTTGCCATCGAGGACATCGCCCTCAACACCACAGAAGCCGCTTTCTTTGATAGTGCCCTTGTTCACACCATCCTCCGCATCATCGTTCGCCATGGCGGCGAGGGCTTCACAAAATGGGAGGAAGAGCTGGATGCTGCGCAGCCCGTCAGTACGGAGAAGATTGAGGTGCACAAAACCCCGATTCACCCGCTGCCCACTATGGAGATTGACGAGAGTACGACGGTCGGGAACATCGAAGTGATTGAAGAGATTATGCGGGTGCTGGAGGTGAAGATGGATGATCCTGATTATGCGAAGTATCTTCAGCTCACGGCCGGGGACCAGCTGTCGGTCGCACGTCAGCGTGCAATTTTACAAGCTCGCCTCGGACACGAGAGCCGCCCACGGTCGTGGAGACACATTGTCCCGGTCACCGGCCTCTTCCATGCGAAGATTGCGGACTGCCACGGCGTCCTTGAGACCCACCTCGGCAAATCCACCATCCGCAGCCCGGGTAGCCTCGGGTTCCACAACACGGTGCTCGACAGACTGCCAATCACCCTCACCTCCCTCCCGCCGTTCCGTACCTGCCGCGACCTGATCATGGTGTCCCTTTATACTCGTGTCTTGCACTGTTTGCTTCGGGTCTCCGGAAAGACCTCGCTGGAGACCTGTGCTGCGTCTATTGACTCCTACTCAACCCTCGTTAACTACGCCAAACAAATCTTCACCACTTACGCTGATGCGGACCGTGTCCAAGAGCTGCGGGAGCGCCGCATTGCCGACGAGCGTAAGCGCGATGCAGATGTTAAAGCTGCAAAGAAAGCCAAGTCCGCGGAACCCAGCACGGCTCATATTCCTAAGGGGGACATGGTCCTCGAGAACGCGATCCTCTTTATGCGCGATGCACTGCTCACACGGGAATTTTCCGATGCAATCAAAATTGGCGACTCGGGGCGGGTCGTTCTTGTGCTTCGGGCCTGGACGTTCTGCTACCGGGGCAGTGGGCGTTCGAAATACGCGCACGAGATGCTGCATTTGATGCACAACTTGATGTGCGTCTGGACGAAAGAGCTGCGGTGAGAGTATTTTCTAATGACTGGACCCACAACCGGAATGCTTACGACTTTACACAGATACATTGTTCTTCAAAATTGGCTGGCTAATCCTCAGGGAAAATTTAATTGCTTTGTCGAGCTCGATCTTGTGCAAGAACACCTTAATTTTTGGATTAAAGTATGTTACGGACACCAGCTCGAGCGGTTAATCTAACAGAGCTTCAGAAGATTTACAAGGCTGACGGGGCGGGACATTCATGGGAATGGCTGTCTCTCATATCCCCCTGCGTCGACATTTTACGACAGCTGGCGACCAAAATTAATAACGACATCGGCGCTCGACAGGGATCAAGACACAGCTCACCGGATCTCTCAGCAGATATCGACGCCTTGATGACGAGCCTCGCAGAGCACGAAGTCTATGCAGAGAAGGAGGGGCGGGTCCTGGATGCTGATGACAAGCCTGTGCCGGACGTGTTGTCTGTCGGGATGGCAGCGTTGACTCACGGGGGTTCCACAACTCCATTGTCTGAATTCAACGAGCAGTTCGACATTCTGCATGAGCGCCGCCGTCTCACGCCTGTCTCAGATCTGCTGGATCTGATCAACGCACCGGGTGCCGACATTCATGCTACTTCGCTGCCCACTGCCTTGCCTGCCAACATGGACGAAACCCCTTCAGATATAGAGGACGCGGATGACGGAGCAGAAGACGCCGAGTCCCTGGAATCTACCGAGCCCGTCCAAGATGCGCCCGTGCTTTTGGTAGTCGACTCCGAGGACGAGGAGGAGGAGGAGGATGTCTTTGCCGAATCCCCGACTCTGACGCGTTTTGATGAGGCGGATGTCGAGTTTGATATGGACGAGATTCCCGAGTGGTCCCTTGACGAAGTTGACGACTCTTCTGAGTCGGAGGACGACAATGGCGAGGTGTAGTGGTGGAGAGGTGTAGCTGTACCTTTATTGCAATATACCCAGCCATGGCAGGGGGGTACATTGGATTAAAGGCACTGCTTGGCTGGTCAGCCAGGGTGTACCTTAATGCAATGTACCCTCGCCAGCCAATGAAATAAAGCAAATCAAAGCAAAATGATGCTGTTGCCGGGAATTGAACCCCAGACCTCCAGATAACACAACTATTTTAAGCCATTAGTTATTACCACTAGACTATCAGACCATTGAGATAGATTAAATTCTGATGACCACATACGGCAGCCTTCCTTTCTTATTTGACACTACTAATACCCAGACCTAGGGCAGGCAAGCTGCCCTAGGTCTTTGAAATTGTTTCTACATGCTTATTCTGTGTTTTTGTGTTTAAAAATCCTTCAACATTTTTTTTTTTCAATATCCCTGGGGCCTAACACTAACCAACCCTAACCTCTAACCCTAACCTCTAACTCCTAACTCAAACCTCTAACCCAGACACTAACCCTAAACACTAACCAAGCCCCTAGCGGGGCAGAATAGGTCAGCACATACTAATTATGTGTTTGGGACCACATAGTATATACCCATCCATTTTGTCCATCCTATCTCTCCCTTAGTCTAGTGGTTGTGAGATTACCTTCTTTATGATTTGATGCTTAGGTAATCTGTGTTAGCTTTTGGTTCAAACCTCGGGACTAGCACTTCTTTATTTAAATAGCCCAAGGTACATTGCATTAAAGGCACATCACGGCTGCTCAGCCCAGGTGTGCCTTTAATCCAATGTACCCCCCTGCCATGGCTGGGTACATTGCAATGTAGTTACAACTACTGGTGTGGTGGACGCGTCGAGAATTGATGAATTCACACAGCCACATATTGGGCCTAATCGGGATGCCTTCAGCCGCCTGAGCGAAACTCTTGAATTCCGCGCGAGTGCAGCTCAAGATGACCCGTTTGGACATGGCATACAATTTATATACCGTAGCACTTCCCTACAGTACAAAAAACTGCCTTTAATCTATATTTATTTGACCGGAAAACGAGTTGGGGATGATCGGTAGAGAATCAAAAATTATCCATCTACAACTAAGAGACTTGGGGTTGATTTTCTGGGACTTTTCGAGGATTTCTGACGAAGTCCGCACCCTTCGTTTGGCGGGCCCACCAAAACACGCGACGAGTCGGCCCAGTCGGTACCCAAGCTCGCCTTTCTGACTGTTACCATCATTGATCTGCTGATATGACTGTTTTTTGCTTGCGTGTTGTAGCTGTTCGGATTTGGAGGTGAGCTTGGGACCCGACTGGTTTCACGAGTCTAATTAACCCCCAACAGCTGACGACCGTA